>CATIWR010291454.1:0-24367 GCA_949677035.1 Omphalea diandra
ACACACACACACACACACACACACACACACACACACACATATACCCACACATTATGGCAATGTACTTAGCTAGATATATAAGATTTTAAAAAATAGGACTAAACAACTCAAACCTTTCTATTGTTATCTAAGATCCATAAATAATCTTAAGGATCTATAGGATTCATGTATTCTTTTACATCCTATAGTTTCTAATCATGGGTTAAGCCAAGTATATATCACAACTTCTTCTATAGATCCTTGATATTTTCCTTTTCATTTTAGGTCAAAATATAAACTTATTTATAGACATACGAGATTTTATGAAAAATGTTTTTTCCTAGGAGAAAAGAAAAGAAAGAATTTATTTTCTCCATTCAAATTTAACACAACATGACAAATTCATATTTAGAATTATTGTAATATAATTACCAAAAACTATACACATATAAATCCTTTCTTCATGTTTTATGTTACTCAAAACGAGCGCAATCACTTTCCAGGAAATAGAAAAAAAGGGTTTGAAAACCAATTGGTCAAAGTAGAGGAGAGGTCCTAATTCTAGTGTAGAGCCATATGATGCGAGTGTAGACTTTGAAACTCAGGGAGCGAGACCATAAAAGAAGTTTAAAAAGTTACAAGGAGTGGTAAACTATGAAAGGAAAGATGAAAACAAGGGAATTAGTTGATAAAGATGGACAATAATAATTGTGAAATATAAATTTTTGAGCCTCACCAAAGACGATTTCTAGTTGCTTGAAAATTTTTAGTTTTATGGGGGTATCAGTTGGTGAGGCAAAAAAATTGATTAAGAAATTGGTCAGCTTTCACATGATTTTTTTTTTTTTGCCATAGTTTTTTGCTAGGACTCAAGAAGATTGAGATCATTCATTAATGAAAATTACTAAATTAGCAACTATAAAATATCAAATCTAAACATGATTGTTTGTTTCTTCTCTCCATTTTATGCTTTCATCTGTCTTTTTTATTTTTAAATTCAAGCACCATCAATAAAAAAAAACTCTTTTGGAAAAGAAATATTCATTTTAATAATTGCAAATGATAATAACTATTTTTTAAAAAAATTTCTTGAAATTTTTCATATTAAATTTTATATTTTCTATAGTTTTTAAAAAACAAATTATTTTTATTAAGTCATAAGTGTGTATGATAATTATAAATATTTTTATATTAAATTTTCAATATTTATTTTGTTTAATATTTTCTAATTTTTTAAAATAATTATTTTTGGATGTGTTAACTAATAATTCAAGTAATATGTCAACATAGCTCAATTGATTTATTTTTCAAATATTTGTCATGATTTGATTATATTGTGGGAGGCATAAATGTCCTGCTGAGTACCACAAAAAGATCTTAAACTTATAATTGTTTATGTAGGCCTACAATCCAGAAGAGGATAGAAAGCTTGTGATGGTATCTAATTGATTGTCCCATTATTGAGTCATATAAAAGAACAGATTTGGTAAGGAAATCTTTTATTTTTCTTTTTTGAACTGATCTTGAACCCAATGCCATATCCAATAACACATTATAGAGACTATTATAGTAGTTAGTAAAGGTCATTTTGGATAAGCACTTTATCTCTAGGACCCTTACTAAATTGGTGGGGAAATAGGATGATGGATGTATTATTGATTGTCCCATTATTAGGTCATACAAAAGAATAGATTTTGCGAGAAAATCTTTTCTTTTTTCTTTTTTGAACTAATCTTGAACCAATGCCATATCCAATAACACATTTTAGAGACTTTTCTAGCATTTAGGAAAGGTTATTTTGGATTAGCACTTTATCTCTAGGACCTTTATTAAATTGGTGGAAAAATGGGATGATGGATGTATTATTGAGTGCAAACGGTCGACCCACTAAAATCCTAGAAGGATCAAAGATAAAGACTTGAATATATGAACTGGATAGAATGAATTAGAAGTGATTATCAATGATAATGGAATCCAAAATAATGGAGTGAAAGCAAATATTTTCATGTCCAAAATAATGAACATGATGATGGCCTTGAATTGGATTATTTGCATTTACATACCTTTTATTAATACATGCATACTTATGTAGCCTATAATACTCATTCAAAAGTTAACCGTGCATTTCATCAAGGTTAGGAGTAAACTCCTGACCATAACATATTCTTCGCATCATATATATATATATATATATATATATATATATATATATATATATATTATTCTTTACATTAAAGAAAGATTTAACTAATGAAATAACCATAAACATTAGTAACACTCACAATCCATTCATCAAATTCCATAAATGCATACATATATAGTCTTGATCATCTTCTATAAGACAAAGTGTAAGCAACTAGAATGAAGAAGTATAATTCAAGAGGTAACAATCAAACCATATTAATATAGTAACTAAATAATTCTTCATACTACAAATAATTATTCTAACATAATCAAACATAATACAAATCCTCTTCTCATGACCCTCAAAGCTTATCATCTTATAATCCTTGGGGATATTAGTTAGGGGTGAGCCTTTTGTGCTCCACGAATAGAAAAATCTCAACATAAAAAAAAAACATTTAAAACATAAGACATGTATAAGGTTAGGCATATTTAACACCGAATTCATAGAAGAACTTTTATATGAACATGACATGAATCATGAAAAACAAATATAGCAAACAAAGCTGGTCTATATCCATATGAAACTTTCATAAGCATATGGGAGACTTAATCTCCTTTCCATTTTCCATTCATATATTTTTCTCTTATGCCCCTTATTATCATAAGAGGACTTTCCTCTCGTAATCATTAGGACGCTATCCTCTTGAAAAACATAATAATATACTTAACATTTATTCATTCGCATTTCATCCATCATTCAAAGATTCATATCTAGCCATGGATCATCATAAGGGTTTCCACATCATCCACAAGTCTAACATACATATAACATATCAATCATTCACAATTATTCTTAGCATTACATTATATTCACATTATCATGATATTTATCTCATTTATCTTTCATAATTAAGGTTTCATGCCGCATGATACATGGATGCAATTTTATTAGAATAAGGTTAAGGAAATTATAACAGGATAATATGCTCACAATTTGCTGGTCCAAATTATTTACCTTGAAGCTCGACTTATTAAGCATCTTATGGTTCTTATTGATTATAAGGGGAGTCGAGAATCACAATCACCATAACTTACATTAATCTACATAATTTAGAGGAAAATAGCCAAACTCAAAGGAAGCCCCCTAATGGTAGTACCTAAATCCAAAACCTTTGGTTTTACCCATAACCACTTCTTAACCCTGGACAAAGCCTAGAACTTTCTAGAATATATGACATAGAACATAAAATCAACTTAGAAGTATAATCTAAGAATGTATTTTTAGATTGGCTTGGCTTTCTATGAAGATCCCCTTAGGTTTTCCATGAATAGAATTGAAATAATGAGTAATTCTACCTATAATATAAGTCAACCTAAAAATAAGTAAACAAAATATAGATTAGGATATTTACTTATGAGTTATGAAGAGGAATAAAAAAAAAAAGAGAGCTCAAACCTCAATAAGCTCAAATCTTCAAATATCAAAAGTGAACCCCAAAGCGAAATTCTAAGATGTTGAAAAAA
Source organism: Omphalea diandra (assembly GCA_949677035.1). Taxonomy (NCBI): domain Eukaryota; kingdom Viridiplantae; phylum Streptophyta; class Magnoliopsida; order Malpighiales; family Euphorbiaceae; genus Omphalea; species Omphalea diandra. The sequence goes on from CATIWR010291454.1 coordinate 3,631, forward strand.
AAAATCCAAGATTAATGCTATTAATCTTATTAGTAAGTTGTTTAACACATAAATCTAAAAATGTAAAAAACGGTTAGAGAGATTAAGTATTTTTTTTCTTTTGAAAATTTTGAACAAGACGGGAATTTATAGGCTAGATAGCCTACAAAAGTTGTTGGCCTTCCTAATGGCCGAATGCTTAGGACCTTAATGATCATTGGCCTAATGCTAATAGGCTATTAGGAAAACGACCAAGAAAATGCCTTTTCTTTTTGCAAGGGTATTAGGCCATCAAGTGCATTCAATACAAATGTAGGAGTTTGGATGATTATCAAATCATCTATTGTAAGATGATTATCAAATCATCTCTTGTAATAGATGATTATCAAATCATCTATTACAAGAGACTTTTCATCTACTTACAAAGAATTCAGACCCATATTTCTTTACATGAAATAATAACTATAGTGAACTAATATTGGAAGCATGTATATAAACATGACTCGACAAAAACCTCATATGAATAAATTGTCTCAATGAGCCTCAAACATAATAAATTATTCAAATAATTATGCCTTTTCTCTATTCATAATTTATTACCTAAATGTCCATTCTAATGCCAAAAGATTGAGATTCATGATCTAAATTTGAAAATGTGAATATAGCCTTCATCCCATCAAATCAAAATCTCAACTAAACGCTCACCCAATAATTCTATCTTTTAATTATAATTGAACTTATTTTTCATTTCTAAGAGTGTATTTGGTACAAATAAATTATTGTAATTTTTATGAAATTCATTGGTAAATTCACAATTTATATATTCAATATAAATAAAAAATTAATTTGAAATTATATTTACATTTTAAAAATTATTTCGTTTATAAATGAATTTCATATATAATTCTTTTATAAATGAATTTCTATGTTCGTTAAACTACAAAATAAAAATATAATTCATTTTAAATGAAATAAATTTTGTATTTGATTCAAGTATAAATTTAATAAATATTTTATCTTTATAAAAATATCCTTATACTATTTTTTTCAAAGTCTACAAATAGAAAAAAATAAAAAAAGAGGAGAGAGAGAGAGAGTTGAGAGAGAAAAAAGATAAAGAAAGGAGAAAAGAGAATGAAATTTTTTTAAAAAAAAATAGGAGTGTTTTTGTCATAATAAAAAAAATTTACAATTTTAGAATTCATTTGAAAATTCTATCAAATTAAATAAAATTTGATTTAGGTGGTATTTGATAAAATTGAAAATGAAGTGCTGAAAATTTAAAAACTGAATTTTAAGTACTGAATGATTTAAATAATAAAAGTTTTTAATTATATACTTATTTAGTAAGAACTCAAAATTAAGTACTTAATCTAATTAATCTATTTGATAATTATAATTATTGAAATACTTAAAACTATTAAGTGATAATTTTATCCTTGGAATATTAATCTAACATTTTATCAGATAAAAAAATTTAAAATTTCCTAAAGAATTAAAATATTTTAACTAAAATACTGATATAGTTCTAAATTAATGAAAGTACAAATTAATATAAATTAATATATTAAACAAAATCACAACAATTATTAATATAAATATGAAGAACATGAATTATTATAAATATTGAAAACGTATAATAATAATAATAATATTGAACTAGATTGATCAAACCTAAGTCAAAATTCTCTTTTGATCTTGACAATATAGATTGAAAGGTTTTAATCATTTCTATGTGTTGTCTATGTTGAAATTAAGTTGCAAACTTATTGAAAGTTGAATGGACGTGATTGGAAGCAAAATGTTCAAAGTGTCAAAACTGTCTCCTAAGTCACGATTGGGATTTGAGGTTCACAACCACTATATCAAGAAAACTTAGGATCAAAATTGACAGAAGGGTTTGTAATGAGAGTCGTAACTTAGGTCATAACCACTATCTTCAAATGATGAAAAAGGGACTTTAAACAGTCAACCAAGCTAACCCACGTGTCAAGAGAATTGTTTGAGGTTCAAAATTCACAGGCACAACATCTTGGTAGCGACTACGATTTGCCAAAGCTTGGAACACTAAAGCTCTAGTGTGATTCAGTGTGGAGGTAGTGGCTAGCGCTTTCCTAAATCACGAACGTCACATATGAAATCTGTTAAAGGTTTCAATGACTAGTTTTTGATGAACCAATGATGGATTGCCACATCTAATTAACAGTTAGACACATTTGAAGATCTTGAACATGATTGAGAAAAATCTAGAGCAAATTGTGAATTACGACCATGACTTGAGGGTAGTGACAACAATATCAGTTTGACAAGCAACAAATGTAGGATTTTGCTACCACCTTTAGAGATTTGGAGATAGTTTCATTTATAATGACTATTTATAGTTTCATTTATAATGACTATTTAATGGTTAGAACCTATAAATACTCTACTAAATGACTTTGAATGTAATAGGATAACATTTAATTATGGCCAAACTCTTGCAATTTGATTTCTCAATTCTTAACTCATTAATTCCTTATACTTGAGTTGTAAAGGTTAGGTGTGAGCCACTTAATACCATTGGGTTTGGATTTTAGAGTGAGCCAACTAGGAAAAACTCTTATAAGGTTTAAGCGTGAGCCTTGGAAAAACACTTGTAAAGGTTATGTGTGAGTCTTAATATAACGCATTATTGTTAATTGGGTGTAAGTTTGTAAAGCACCATTGTGTGTTAGTGGAATACCTAATTGGAGAATTGAGGAGTAGATGTAAGGTTGATTAACACCTAAACTACTTTAAATTTGCTTGTGTTCATTCTTCTCCTAGTCTTTCTCTAAACCCTAAATCGCTTACACTCCCTCTAAAAATTTAAAATTCCCACCAATTCAACCCCCATTTCTTAGTACATCAAGGAGCAATAAGTGGTATTAGAGCTCAAGTCTCATTTATTATCTTAATTCCATGAGAAAAGATCATGGTATAAGAAGAAATCCACTCTCACCTTAAGCCATTCTTTGATGGATCCGATTATACTTATTGGAATATTAAATGGATATCTATCTTGATAGTATTATGGTGGATCTTTAAGATGTAGTTATGAAGGAATGGAATCCACCCACTAGAGTAGTGGATGGTAGTGAAGAATTACTTCTAAGAGTAGAACATGTTAAGACCTATAGAAAGGAAAATGATAAGAACAATAACGCAATGGTGATCCTTTTTAGTTTTATCTCAAGAGAAGAATGTGAAAGAGTTCAATATTGCTACATTGCTCATGAAATGTGAAAAGCTTTAAAGAATTACCATGAGGGCACAACACAAGTAAAGTTAAGTATATTAGAGTTGTATGTGACCAAATAAGAGCTTTTCATGATGAAAAAGAATGAAATGATCACTAACATGATGAATAGACTTCTTGCCATTGTGAACAACATAAAAAAGTATAGAAGATCACTCACCGATTATGAGATAAATACCAAAATACTTCGAATTCTCCCTTTAGAAAAGTTTGGGGCAAAGGTATGTAGTATACAAAAATCTAATCAAGAGATTGATAAAATACTAATCGATGTTCTCATTGGGAAATTTCTCACCCATGAGATGGTGATTAAAAAGGATGAAGAAATAAAGAGGATGAGAGCTCAAGGAGAAAAAAGAGAAAAGAAGATAATTGCTCTCAAATCCTTTAGCAAGAATAAAGAGGTAGAAGAAGGCTCTAGTGAAAGTGATGAAAGTGAAAAGGAGGAAGAAGAACTTATCATGTTTTCTAGGAGATCTAAGGAGCTTATAAATAGAAGAAAGTAAAGAAGAAACCTTAACAAGAAATCATTCAACATCAAAGAGAATGAATGCAAAAAGTAAGGATACATTAAATCCACTCATCCCAAGCTAAAGAAGAAAAAGAAGTGGGATAAGGAGAAAAAGAAGAGCTTCAAAGTAATATGGGATTATGGCTTAAATTAAAAAGATGTAGATGAAGATGTTGCCAACTTTTGCTTCATGGCTCAAGAGGACCCCTCTAATAAGGTAAGTGTTTCATCTCAACCTTTTGATGATCTTAATTCATATGAGGATAAAGATGATGAGCTACTTGAAGCAATGTCTTCAAGATGTGTTAAATATAAATCTAAATGAAAATTTATAAAAAAAGGTGTTCAAAACTAGAGGATAATTTTAAAAATGTAGGTGATTTTATCTGTAGCTTTAGAACCTGTAACATGGAACTCAATAAAACTTTAGAACAAATTTCTCAAACTTAATTCTCTATTAATTCCTTAAGAAAAAAAATTACTCATTAAAAAATGAAGTAATTGAGTTAAGAAATTCTATCTCAAAATTTAACAAAGGGAAAAACGGTTTGGATATACTCATTATATCATAAAGACCACCTTTTGTTAGATATGGTATTTGGTACAATGGGGGTTCATCATCTACATCTTCTCCTCCCATCTTCATTAGATCATCTACAGCTCAAACCTCTAGCATAGAGGTGATGGAGAGTAGAAATGACTTTGACACGAAGTGCCCATGTCTAAAAGTAAGGGAAAGGCACCGTAAGGCTCAAAGGCTACACCCAAAAGTGCCAATCATTTTTCATATATACTATGATGCATGCACACAAAAACACACCTTTTACTCCTCACTATTCTTGCACTTACATGCATTCACATGGCCAAAGGTGAGAAGGCCTCTCTCTCACACCAAAATGCCTTATAAGAGAAAGACTCACAAGTATAAGCTCCAATGTCATTATTGCATGAAGTATGGGTATACAAATATGTTTTGTTATATTAGGAAGGCTCATCTCAAACTAGAGACCCTTCCAAACCTAACCCTTTAAGACCTAAGTATGTTTGGGTACCTAAAAAAAATGAATTTATTTTATGATTATAGGAGTGCTTGGAAGGTACCAAAGAAGACAATAATTTACATGTAGATAATGAGTACCCAAAGCATATGATAAAAAAATAAGAAGCTATTCATATCCATTAAGTAAAAGGATGATGACAATGTGACATTTGAAAATAACGTTAAGGGAAAGGTAATTAGCATTGGAATTATTAGTCGGAAAGGTTGCCCCCTTATTGATAATGTCCTTTTGGTTAAAAATTTAAAACATAATTTGTTAAGTGTAAGTCAATTATGTGATAAAGGTAATAAAGTCTCTTTTAACTCTAAAGAATGTTGTATTACTACATTGGTAGATAAAAGGTAATCTTCAAAGGTGAAAAGAGAGACAATACCTACCTAATTGACTTAGACAATTTAGCTATCCAATCTTTCAAGTGTCTTATGTCCATTAGCAATGAAGCACGACTTTGGCATAAAAGACTTAGCCTTGCAAGCATGAAACTTTTCTAAAAGTTATCCAAATGAGAGCTAGTTGAGGATCTTTCAAAGATCAAGTTTGTAAAGGATAAGACAAGTGGACCATGTTAAATAAAAAAAACAACTTCAAGCAACCTATAAGCCAAAGAATATTGTAATTACTTATAGGCCTCTTCAACTCTTTCATATGGACTTAATTAGAACAATTAGGAAGGCTAGCCTTAGTGGAAAGCATTATGCATTTGTCCTAGTTGATGACTACTCTAGGTTCACTTAGGTTAGTTTCTTGTCTTATAAGAATGATGTCTTTAATGCCTTTAAGAGTTTTACCAAAAAAGTTCAAAATAAAAAAGGTTGTTTCATTTCTTCTATTAGAAGTGACCATCGAAAAGAATTTCAAATCAAAATAAACTTTTTTAAAAAATATTGTTTGGAGAATGAGATTTCACACAATTTTTGGAATCCTAAAACACCATAACAAAATGGTGTTGTAGAGAGAAAGAATTGGTTGAGATGGCTAGGACTGTGCTTAATCAATATTCTCTTCTAAACTACTTTTGAGCTAAAGTTATCAACATCTCTTATTACATTACAAATAAAGTTTCTAAAAGACCAATTATAAATAAAATATCTTATGGGCTATGGAATGAAAGAAAGTCAAGCTTTCACACCTTAGAGTATTTAGGTGCAAATGCTACATATTAAATACTAAAAACAACCTTGGAAAATTTGCTTTTAAAATCGATGAGGGTATTTTCTTAGGCTATTCCACCACTAGTCAAGCCTATAGAGTTTTCAACAATAAGTCCATAGTAGTTAAAGAATCTATGAATGTTGTTTTTGATGAACTTAGTAAACTTAATCTAGGTACTCTTATCGATAATCTTATAGGTGATTTTGAAAAGTTTAAGCCTGACTCTTCACCAAAGGAGAATATGATTGAAATTTATGAGCAAGATCCAGCTTAATAGCTAGAGCAAGTTCAACTTCAATAAGAGGAAGACCAAGTTCAAGGACTTCCCAAGGGTTAGAGGTACTCAAAAGATCACCCAAATGATATAATCATTGGTAAGACATATATGAGAGTTAGTATTAAAGCTCAATTGAATACATTAGATAATAATCTTGCTTTTATTTCTCAAATTGAGCCAAAATCAATTAATGAGACTCATGATGATGAGAGTTGGGTGATTGTTATGCAAGAAAAACTCAACCAATTTAAGAGAAACAAAGTTTGGGAATTTGTCCCTAAACCAAAAGAACACCTAGTTCTAACATGAAAGTGGGTGTGTTGAAACAAGTTGGATGAGCAAGATTTCATCACAACAAACAAAGCTAGATTGGTCGTAAAGGGTTGCAACTAAGAGAATGACATTGATTATGATGAAGCCTTAGCCTTCATTACAAGATTAGAGGTCATTAGGATTCTTTTAGCATTTACATGTCATAGGAATTTCAAGCTTTTTCAAATAGATATGAAAAGTGCATTTCTAAATGGTTTCATAAAAGAGAAAGTTTATGTGGAACAACCTTTGGGTTTTGAGTCTTATGATTTTCCTAACTATGTGTTCAAACTAACTAAAGCCTTATATGGATTGAAGCAATGTCTTGGAGCTTGGTATGAAAAACTTAGTTCATTCCTTTTGAAAAATGATTTTGAAAAGGGCAAGGTTGACACAACTTTGTTAATGAAAAGGCACGACAAGAACACTTTGATTGTTCAAATTTATGTTGAAGATATTATATTTGGTGCTACTAATGAATCTCTTTATGAAGAATTTATAGTGTTAGACTAGAAAATTTGAGATGAGCATGATAAGTGAGCTCAAATTCTTTCTTTCTCTTCAAATCAGGTAAAATAAAAAGGATCTTCATCAACCAAACCAAGTACATAAAGGAGCTACTCAAAATGTTTGAGATGGATGGATGCAAGGTAGATAAGACACTAATTAATTCATTAATTAAACTTGATAAGGATGAATCGAGTAAGTCAATTAATAAAAAAAAGTATAAAAGTATGATTGGTTCTCTCTTTTATCTTATCACTTCTAAACCTAATATTGTATATAGTGTTTGCTTTGTGCAAGATTTCAATCTTGTCTTAAAGAATCTCATTTGGATGTGCTTTAGAGAATTTTGAAATATTTACATGACATATTATATTTAGGACTATGATATCTTGGGAATTCATCATTTAGTCTTGTTAGATATTCAAATGCATATTATGACAGTAGTTTGTAGGATAAAAAGAGCACTTTCAGGACTTGCCAATTTATTAACGAATGCTTAGTTTCTTGGTTTAGCAAAAAGTAAGTTTTGATTGCCATATCCACCATCGAAGTGGAATTTATGGGGATGGTTATTGCATTCAATTTCTTTTGATGAAACAACAACTTAAGGATTATGGCAAATATATTAATCACATTCCCATCAAATGTGATAACACAGGTGCAATAAATATTTCAAAGAATCCCATCCAACATTTAAGAAGCAAACACATTAATATTAGGCATCACTTTCTTTAAGATCATGTGCAAAATGGTATTATACTGTTAGAGTTTATTAACACAAACAATCAACTTGTAGATTTTTTACTAAATCTCCCAGTGAAGATAGGGTGAACTTTATCAAGAGTGAACTAGGGATGATTGATGGAAGCTCTTTAGGGTGACAATAGATCTCATTGTATGAATTCATAATTGTTTGATTGATGAATGTTGAGGCATTTTAAGTGATTGATAAATATATGATAGATTTGTTGTGATTATTGTGTTAAATGAGTCAATTCAACTTGTAATTGAGCATTTTTATGTTCAATAACATGAATTGATTGTCAAAATATAAAATTGATCACTCTATGTTTAGGTCATATATTTAAAGTTAAATTTTAAACTTATTTTTTAAAAGTGACCTTTAAATCATGATCGAGATTGCCATTCTCATTTGCTACTTATAAAGACTTTTGATGTTAAACTAACTTGCATTTTGAGTTTGTGCTTTCAAATCGCCATTGCGAAAATTCAAATTTCAAGATTTACAAACCTTTGACTTCACACCTTTTTGAGAAATTTTTGTCCATTACTTATAATTTTTTCAAATCGAGGTCACAACACATATGTAGCAGTCACAACTTTTGAGTAACTACTTAATAATAACCAATCATCTCCCAAATGGTGCAACTCCTTTATTTAATGCCTTTTAGACCTTTTTTGCCCATTTACACCTTTTTTTTTGTATATTTAATCCCCCTTTAACCTTTCTCTTCCATTTCTCTCACTTTATCTTTCATCATTTCTCAAAATTCAATTAACTTCTTTTCATCTTTCCTCTCTCAAATCTCAATCTCTTTCATTCCCTTTGTCATCAATCAAATGGCTCCAAGAAAGTCTTCAAGAATCGATTGAGGCAAAGGAATAGCCTAATCCTCTTCACCACTAAGGCAAGCCCTTCTTCAATATCTCACGAAGGGCGTCACTAAGGATGAGAAAGCAAGATTTGTTGTAAACAAGAACAAGATCATCCAACCTAATAAAGATATCTTATGAATTCCTCTTTGATTCCTTAAAAATCAATAGAGAAGTCAAATGCTATCTTGCTCATCTAGTGTTAGGCAGAGGCTTGAAGTGCTAAGTCCAGCATCCTACCACTGATGTGTATTCGAAATGTAGCATTGGCTGTTATATAAGTATAAGAAAGTAAAGTTATGTCTATGCTAACAATTATGACTTTTGGCGTAGTGTTAAGCATTTGATCCTGGTAATTGGTATCAGAGTAGGTCACAAGTTTGAATCCCCTAAAAGGCATGCTGGTGTAATGAGTGGCTAGCAGGTGCTAGGGGAGATTGTTTGGTAGACCTGAAGGGTTAAGACCAACATCCTATCATCGGCATGCATTCAAAATGTGGTTCTAGTTGGTATGTAAGTATAAGGAAATAAAGGTATGCCTTTGCTAATAGCTATGGCTTTTGGTGTAGTGGTAAGCATTTGATCCTAACATCTAGGCTAGGTGGAATTCATCTTTCACGATGAACCCGATTATGAAAAGGTGGTTTAAAACTTTATGTGCACCATAACTACTAACAAGAAGGTCGCGTCAAAAGTTGGTGTGTGTGATCTCACTTTTCATTATTTTGGGCAAGAATATTTTATCACTTATCCATAAATTTGCTCCCTCTTTAATTTCTAAACTGGGGATAGGGTTTTATGTAACCTTTCTTCTCTCTACCTTAACTATTCTAGTTTTTGGAGTCAAATCTCAATTAAAGCCAAATATTATGGTAAAAAATCTTTTGTCAAACACATCAAAACCCTTCCTTTTTTGCTCATTCACCATTTCATAACCTTCATCATGTGCGTAGAAGGAAAAGACTTATTAATAAAGAAAGAGAACACTAAGCAGAGCCTCCTCCTCAAGTCTCAAAGGTAAGATCTAGATTTACTCTACATCTACTCCAATTCTCATCTCTCTCTATTCTTTAAATAAGAAAATAGACAAGGTCCTCAGGGTGATGATGAAGAAATTCAACCTCCTCAGTTATAATCATAGTTATCTTGTCGATTTACAAGAGAAAATGGGAGTTCAACTTTTCTACCTTCTAAACTTTGAAGAGAAGGATACATAAGAGGAGAAGGAAGGAAATGAAGAAGAAGAAGAAAAAGAAGAAGAAGAAGACTAAGCCTAAGATGAAGGCCATACTGAAAATGAAGAAAATAAAGATAATGAAGCAAATGAAGAAGTTGATGAGACTAATGATGATGGGGATGATGATTCGTCTCTAACTTTTTAAAATTTCTAGCATTTTTCATTTTATGTTTTTCACCTTTAATGTCTTTTATTTTAAAATTTGTTGGCCCCAGTGTGTGTGATCAAACATTTATGAATGCTTGAACTTTTACCTTTGTAATTGTGAATTTACATTAATGCAATATTAGTGTGTCTTATGTTAATTCAAATTTCTCTTCTTATGTTTGGTGACCATTTATGCATACTACTTTCATTTGTCATTATAGCTTGAGATTGTGTAATTGCTTGAGTTTATGACCAATCTCTCTCTTATTCTTTGCTTTTTCTTTATAATCTTGACAAAAGGGGAGAGAAAATATAGATAACATATATGTAAATGTAAAGGTCAATTGTGTGTTAGTAATTGAAAATTTTATTAGACTAATTGAAAACTTAAGAGAGAGTATAGATTAAAGGGAGTAATTCTTTTAAATTCAAACTTAATCAAACTTATGTTATACTTTGAAATACTTCACATTCAATTCATATTGACTTCTAATTACTTAACACAATCAAGATTATGCATGACAAAGCTTTATCCCTTGCATATTTAATCTAAAATATGAAAATTTAAAAAAAAAAAGAGATTGTTGGATTAGATTAGTCAATCCCAAGTCAAAGCTCTCTTTTGATCTTGACAATATAGATTGAAAGGTTCTAACATCATTTCTAAGTGTTGTCCATGCATAAATGAAGTTAGAAACTGATTAAAAGTTGAATGGAATTAATTGAAAGTAAAATGTTCAAAGTGTCAAAACTATCTCCTAAATAGCGATTAGGATTTGAGGTTCGTGATTGCTACTTCAAGAAAACTTGGGTTTAAAATTGATAGAGAGATTCACGGTGAGAGTCGTGGCTTCGGTCGTAGCTGCTGTGTTTAAATGATGAAAAAAGGACTTCAAAAAGTCAACCAAACTAAGCCAAGTGTCAAGATAATCATTTGAGGTTCAAAATTCATGGGTGCAACATCTTAAAAACACCCATGATCTAACAACGCTTGGAATACTAAAGCACCAGTGTGATTCGCAGTAAAGATAATGGTTAACATTCTAAATTGAGAACACAACATGTGAAAAAATGTTAGAGGTTCCAGTGTCTAGTTTTTAACAATCTAATGATGTATTGCTAAGTGTAACTAGCTATTAGACACATTTGAATATCTCGACAATGATTGAGCAAAATCTAGAGAGAATTATAAATCGCAAGCTTGACTTGAACGTAGCAACCGTGATCTCATTCTAATTAGCATTAAATGTAAGATTTTCCCACCAATGGAGATTCAAAGATAGTTTCATTTATAACAACTATTTGGTGGTTGAAACCTATAAATATTCTACAAAATAGCTTTAAATACAAATGGATAACATTTAATTGTGGCCAAACTCTTGCAATTTGATTTCTCAATTGTTAACTCATTAATTCTTTGTACTTGAGATGTAAAGTTAGGTATAAGCCATTAAACACCATTAGGTTTGGGTTTTATAGTGAGCGAATTAAGAAAAACTCTTATAAGGTTTGAGTGTGAGCCATAGAAAAACATTTCTTATGGTTGTGTGTGAGCCTTAGTAAAACACATTGTTGAAAGTTGGGTGTGAGCTTGTAAGACACCCTTATGTGTTAGTGGAATACCCAATTAGAGAATTGGGGAGTAGATGCAGGATTGGTTAACACCCGAACCATTATAAATTTGTTTGTGTTCATTCTTCTCCTACTCTTTCTCTAAACTTTAAACCACTTACACTCCCTCCAAAAATTTAAATTTCCCACTAATTTAACCCATTTTCTTAGTGCATGAGGGCCAAATAATAATAATAATCTCAAAAAGTATAAATATTTGTCCTATCCTGAGCACAAAACCTATAAGCTCTACTCTTATCAAGGGGTAAGGTTCAAATTCAACTACTATAGCTTACATCCTTCATCGAAGCATGGATGAACAACCATACCACTCATATGTTACTGGGATACACGAAGAATATGACCTGCTACCATTGATATAGGAGAAAGATTATACTTGAACTTAGGATGAATAATGCCACTATTACTATGAGACTCAACGACTTTCCCCCAAATGCACCTATAATGGGTCTCATTCTTTTTCACTTTGGCCTTATATAGATAAGCCATGTGCTTAATTTAGTATGATGCTACCTCCTTCTTCGTGTTCACTCCCTTGATCTATATCAACAAGGTATTTGGAAATTGAAAGTCTGCTACATATAATCATAAAAAATTTAGTTTAATCTAAAAGTGTACGTTTAGTTTCTTGTTGAAATCTTATAGAGTATTTATATTTTTAGAGCTATGAATAAAATGTATGGAGAAAGAGTTTATTTTTAAAGAATAATCTGTTAATTTGTTAAAGGTATATAGGTCACCTTGACAAAAAAAATATTTTAATATATGTTGTTGAATGATAATATTAAGTTCAAAATTTTCACTTATTATTTCAAAAGAATTCTAATTGAATTAAACTTTTTAAGTAGTAGATAAATAAAGTTATTGAATGAACTTAAAAGAAATTAGTGCTTAAAATTTTAATTTTAAGTATTGAGTTAGGTTATCAAACAACACCTTAGTTATAATCAATTTCAAAGATTTAATTTCATTTATACCAAATATAAAATATGGATTTACAACTAAATTTCATAAAAACTATAAATTTCATTTATACCAAACACACTCTTCATTAATTCCTTAAAATTGATTACAACTAAATTATATTTCTATCAAATTTAATAAACTTCTTAAATAAATTCTAAACTTGCAAAGTTTTTTTTTTTTTATTAAGATAAAAATATTTCTAGTTAAATGACTTTTTTTTACTCTCATTTTTTATTTCTTTGTCTCACTCGCTCTTCTTTTTCTTCTTTTTCTCCTTTTTTCTCTTTTTGTTTTTTTATATTTGTACAAATTTAAAATGACAACATAAGTATCTTTTTGAAAAAAAAATTATTTTATACAAGAAAAATGATTTATTTTGACATTTTTTAATGACATTTTACACAAATGTCGCGTAAAATTAAAAAAAAAACATTAAAGTAACATTTTCAATAAATGTCAATAAAAGTTTTAGTTATTGCAACAATTCTCTTAATATTAAGTGACACTTATAATAAGTGTTATTTTATTTGTCTTTTTATGGCATTTATTCTAATATTTACCATAAAATGTCATAATAAATTTATTTATTTATTATGACATTTTTTGTGATATTTAAATAACAACATTAAAGATGAAAATAATATTTTTATAAATATAATTATAATTGTTATTTTTGTTGTTGGTGAGAAAATGCGCTTTTAAATATTAAAAATATAGATTTTAGGTATGGTTAGTTCATCTTCCACTAATACGATAAAAGCTTTACCTTTACAGAAAATTGACTTCAATTCTCATTTTTTCAATTCATTTTATATATTATTTTCTTCATATATGATATTTCAATTCCATAAGGGTTTTCTAGGATTCAGTGTTTCCTTGTCCCCATGCCAAACCTAACCGAAATCAAACCTTCATGATAAGAAAATGGTAAATTACTTATGAAATTTATCTAGGAAAATAATGCATAATAATTTTTTCTTGCCTTAGTGGTAGTAGCTAAGTAGTTGTTAAACTTTTGAATTCTAATCATTAGCTTCTATGTGGTCTACAGTTACTAATAGCAACTACATTTTGGTTAGTCACTAAGGGTAGCTACTGCATGATGTAGTAGCTAAGTGCAACTAAATTTTATATTAACTTAGCTACTAATTTTTAGTTAGTCGCTAAATTTTGCTACTATTTTAGGTAGTAGCTAAATAGTCGTTAATTTTGTGAATCCTAATGTTTAGCTACTACATTTGTTTTTTGTCTTTAAATAGTGATTTTGCTTATCTGTACCTAGTAGTCACTTAATGACTTAAAAAACATAACTTGCATCTTATTTCTTTTTCCTCTTCTTTTATTCTTGACACCAAATCTAAGCTTATCCTCTTCCATATATTAGCTAAATCAAGAAAAGCCTAACAAAACCTAAATAAAAAAAAAGCCCCATTTCGGAGCTACTAAATAATCATCAACTTAAGAACGCTAGCCATAGCCTGTCCTTTCATTACACTATCATAACTATTAATGAGGAGAGCTACTTATCCATGTCTTAGCAACCTCATCTTATACCTACGTCGTTGCTGAGTTTTAAGTAAGTTCCTTTTACCCTTTTTCTTTTCTTATTTATATTTTGTAAGGAAGGATTTTGGGCTAGGGTTGGTGATCTTAAGTCAAAGTACTTCTCCCTCTTTCTATCTTTATTGGGGTTCGTGATCTTTCTTCATTAGGGCTGGAATTGGTGATATCCCTTGACTTGATTTTTCCTCCCTCTCTCATAATGTCATGATGAAAGTCTTTAATTTAGTATGATGCTATAGGATTATAAGTTAGATTGTGAAGCAATTGACACTATAGGATTCAACCCTAAGTCGTCTCAACATATAAGAAATAGATGTTTTAGATTTTAAGCTAGATTGTGAAGAAGATTAAGTTTTGAGTTATTTTTAGGTTGAGGACAACATTTTCAAGTTTTCTAAGAAAAGACTAAGTCGTTCTTAGATTGGCATCATTTTGAAAAGATTCTCACGGTATTGCTCAGGTTAGGAGTGTTATAGGAAGCAAGATTTTGCAAATCCTCAAGGCTCGTTAAAAGATTATTTTGCTTTTATCATGAATTATAGTCTATTTATGTAAAAAAAAATAATGGTGTTTCTTCTTATTCTTCTTTAAAGAATAAGATTTGATTATTCCAATTTTCTATTTTTATAATTACAATGTTGTTTTTCTATTTCTATAAACTTTAAGAGGCTTGTTCATATAATGAATTCACCATTGTTTTGTTTTATATTCTTCTTCCTTTCTTCTTTTTATAAATTATAGTAGTGGTGGTGGCATTATAGGCTTTTATTTGATTTCTACAAGTTCTTAATTAATAAAAAAAAATCTTTCAAC
The DNA here is from genome assembly GCA_949677035.1 of Omphalea diandra. NCBI lineage: Eukaryota > Viridiplantae > Streptophyta > Magnoliopsida > Malpighiales > Euphorbiaceae > Omphalea > Omphalea diandra. Next base: position 18,679 of record CATIWR010291454.1, read on the forward strand.
AAAAGAGATATATGGTATGACAACTTAGCTCATGACTAGTAAGAAATAGACAATCTTTTCCTACCTTTTTGCTTTGTGATTTCACTTAATTCTCTCAAACAAAGCTGGGAGTAGTCTTGGTTTGGCTTGGTTTCTACGGTTGTTGTTTTCTATATTCCAAACAAATGCTTTTACTTAATATTGCAATATCACCAGGCATAAATTTTACATGTATGTATAATAAATTTTACATGATTGTGTATAACAAATTTCCTTCCTATAAGAAAATTGCATTTTTTTTACTATGAAAATGATAGTCTATTAATCGAACAGAATTGAATTCTTAGTTTACATTACTTTATATTAATGTAAAATGTCTAGTGGTTTTTTGAACTATCATTTTTTAATCCATCTATTGATTGTTGTTTTGCTAGGTCTTGCCCTTGAAATTCCTATGGATTTATGTCATCTCATCAAGAAGGTTATTGTAATTGGGAAGCATTTGGAGAAGAACATGAAGGACAAGGATCTTTGTTCGTATTCAAGTTTCATAAATCTCTAGTTAAATTTATAACCCAAGCTAGCTTTGAAGGTGCCTTAGGCTTTTTCTATTAAACCTTTAGGTTTCAAGACTAGTTTTGATGATCATAAACATATTTAAGAGCTAACCTTTGCTCAAATTATCTGTGTTAATTCTTGCAAGTACATCAATTCGTTGAACCATGATGATTGGAGAAAGAGTTATGATTGAAAACTTTAAGTATTAAAAGAGCAAAGATCAAACAAACTAAGCTTGACAATCCAACAGGTGTTTCCATAATCCAACAGGCATTATAACTCTAGCAACGAGCATTAAAGGAACTCAACATATATTAGAATATCACCCTAGCATAAGCAAAGTCTTCTAGATCTCATAACAGGTGTTGGATAGCTTAAACACATAAGCTATGCACATTGTACATCATAATGGGTGTTACAATTTTTCAATAGGTGTTATTTTTAATCTTTCAATTGCATTTTTGTAATAGCTATTGGACTAAGTGACTTGAATTGCGTAAAAATCTCATGATCTCGAAATGGGCATTGGTTCTTACCAATGGGTATTCGAAAAGCTCCCTAAATTGAGTTAAAGTTTTTGGAAATTCTAATGTGGCACTCTTACAAACACAACAAGTGTTGAGGATGTTCAACGGGCATTGAAAGTTCACTAGCAGCTGTTGAAGTACTATTAAAGATCTTAAAAAATAGGGCATCAAGTTTGCACCTTCCTGGAAATCTACATGGGGCATTATTTGTATTTCAACAGGTGTTGATATTGAAGCCTAACAAGCATTGAGAATATTTAACAGCCATTAAAGTTAAACAAATGAGAAAGTCAAAGGAGGAGTGTTGAGAAAAACTCCTTTCTAATAGCTAATCCCAATAAGCATTCAATTGGTACCAATGACTATTGAAGTTATATTTTGCTTAACAACCATCTATTTTTATCAAATCAATGATAGTTGATGACTTAACAATAGGCGTAGAGAATCCCAATAGGCGTTGAGTGTCTACATCAATAATATGAGTGATAGCTTTCATTCTAATGGCTAGTTCTTTATTTCACCCTATAAAAGGACTCGCTCTTAATAGAAACAATAAGAGAACCATTCCATTAGGTCAATATTCTATTGTGAAAGCTATTTCCAAATCCAAAGGGTGAATCAAGAATGATCTAGTAATCAAGAATGATCTAGCAATCAAAAGCTTGCAAGTATTGTATTCAAAACAAAGTTTGAAGAATAAACTTTCCAGATATTCTCTCAATACTTTTAACCAGATCAAGCATACTTTGTAAGTGTACTTTAAAGTGTTTTATTGCTTGAGTGAGAGAGTTATCCTTATCTTTAATGTTGTATTTTGTTTAACGAAACCCTTGGTTAGGAGATCTTAAAAATCATACTTTGTGAAAGGTTTAAGGTAGTACCTATAAACTACTTTGGCATAAGGTTTTAGTAGCACCAGTAAGTCTACTTATAATGGCTTGATAGTGTCTGAAAACTATTATTGTAAAGGTTGTTGATAGCACTTTAAGCTATCTTAATAGTGAAGGTGCTAGTGGGAATACTAGAGCAAAAGACGTAGGCAAGTTGTATTAAACCTCTATAAATCTAATATCTTGATTCTTCATTCACTTTTGCACTTAGTTTTTATTTTTAATTACTTGCCATTACCCTATTCAACCCCCCTTCTAGGGCACCAAGGGACAACATTTTCTTATTTGTTTTAATGTCGATTAGATTTTCAATTACATAGGAATATTGAAAAAATTCAACTTGAAAAATGAGAAAAATAAAAATTAATAATAAGTCAAATATTAAAAAGGAGAGGAACTTGTTTTAGCTGAGAACAAAGTGATGTAAAAGTGCTTATTTAGGTCAGATGTAGGGTTCATTTTAAGGGTAAAATGGGTAGGAATTTAGGTGAATAATTAGGTTTTCAAATGCAATACTTTTAGGAACTAAAATTATGCAATAATGAAAGGGTTATGAGGTTGTTTCCACATTTGTTTAACATTTTCTTTCTTTCTTTTTTTCCTTTAGGGCTTTATATATTTTATGAAATGAATATAGATCTTATACAACTGATGCAAATGTTCTTTCTAAGTTGTGGTCCATGTTTGCGAATGTTTTGATATGGATTTTGTCAATAATTTGTATTCTACTAGCAAAATTTAAAGAATCAAATTCTATTAATGTTTTAGATCAATGATACAATGAATTTAATATTATCATCTATTTTTCTTTTTCTAATAATTGATCATTTCTAAAGTGATGCTATTGACAATTGTATTGTTTTTGTTTGCAATTGATGGATGTTCATCCCATGAGTTTGTTTTGAAAATTATGGTCAATAGCACAATACACAGTGTTAAAGATCATCATATTCAAGTTCTAGCCTACTGTTAGCTCCAATTTTCAAAAGTTCACATGATGTGTGGACCATTTGATTGGAGTTTTCTTGGAAGATGAAGGGAGAAATACAAATAAAAATATGTTTGAACTTTTCTAAATTTGTAAATGAAATTTTGGAAGAAAAATTAATGAACTGATGATGATGATGATGATGATAATAATAATAATAATAATAATAGTATTATTATTATTATTATTATTATTAAGGAAGAAAAGTAAGGTATCAATAATGGAGAAACATCTTTTTTTATTGAAAATATTACATTCTCAAATCTATAAAGTAGTTTATCCAAATAGATTTCAATTCCTGAAGAGGAAATGCTTCATATGTTTTAAGTTGCTATGTGTTTACTTATAAAGCTGTAAATTTGTATTTCCTCTTAAACAATAGGAGACATAAGATATGGATAAAAATGTTGTATTAAAAAAATGAGAGCTAGATTCATCATGGTGGACTTATAATTCTATATGTATATAAGTTTCTAAAGTCTTGCAGATGTGTAGCTATCTTGTTTGGATGCAGATGATGTTTTTTCATTGCCGACTGTATCTCTAGGTTTAAGGCCACCATGTGGTCACAACTTTGGCATTCATGTAGGTATAACTACACTAAGATAGTCATTGAACAACAACCTTTCTTTATAGAATAATGAGAAAGAAAAACTATCAAATTATAATGATAAAATGTATTATCTTTTTGTCGATTTAAAGCGACTAACACAGTTTTATGTCAATAAATACACTAAACTTCTTATCTAAAGCTTGCAGATTTTTTTTTTAGAATTTTGAAAAAAAAGCAGAATTTATACTTACGCTGCTCTTTTTTCTTAATATTGCTTCATTTTAGGTATTGGCTATATTCTTGATCTAGATTTTTCCTTTGAGAACATAGATGCCCCTCATGCATAAGTTCATATGTTTTATTGGCTTCTTCAAACATGAGAAGCTTCTCATGATGCTCATGTTTCCTTGTTCAATTCACGAATATTTTGCAATAGTAGAAGGACCGATATTCCCTTCATCATGGTGCATAAGAAGGCCATTGACAGGTTCATCCTTGGGTGGATTCTTTAGAGGGAAGAAGAAGGAACCAGTGGCGAGTAGTAGAGACAAGACGAAGATTTTGGAGAGCTTTGATGGGCCACAAGTATCAATATTTAACTATAAGTGAAAGAAATTTAAAGTATTGCTTTAAAATATTTATTTTTATTTATTTTGTTATTAGGTGGTAGTGATTTTGTAAGTGGTGGACTTGGAGCTTTCGAATTCCAAAACTTGATAAACATTAAGTTTTCTTATCCAATGTTTACCCTTCTATATCATTTCTCCTTTCATGATTAATTTAACACAATGATATTCATGTATAATAAATCCATTGCAATTTTGTATGTATGCTTTCAATTGAGTGTTGGGTGCGTTTAGTTTCATGAGATTATTGTGATTATTATAAAATTTTTTATATTTTTGGTTGTGGTGTGATTTTTATGTCTCTGTATGGATCTTCATTAGTGTTTATTCTCATTTTTAGCTTTCTTGAGCATGTTTTTGAAAGTGGCGGAGAACATTTGTTTGGATGACTTATGTTATACTATGGTTTGTTTTGTTATGCGGACATGGTCCTTTTTGCTTGTGTTTATTTCTAGTGAAGTTGTGCATTCTTGTTTATTTATGTTGTTCGTTCATTTCCTTTTACTAGGTTGTAGGCTCTAGATAAAATCAGATTTGAGAGCTTGATAGATAAAAACAAGCTCAATGCTCAACCTAAGCTCTTTGTTCACATTATTCCTAATAAGACTACCAATATTGTTCATCATCGACAGTGGTATTGGTATAAGGCTGGAAAGTGTTATTTATACCCATCATTATTTTGAATTTTCATGTTTATATCTTCTTTGTTTTCCATTCAATTGAACTTGATCAGCTTCCTCTTTATCTAGATTCTGATGTATCACCTTCATATATTAACAAAACATCGAACGAATTACTTTTTTCTAAGTGGGTTCAGGTTCTTTTCTGTCCTTTCCAATATATAGTGCTTTTGGCATTTATTTGGTTTTTTAGCCCTCAAAATGCTATTCAAACTTTTAGCACACTTCAGTTTTTTAGATTTGGTACAAATGATGGTAAACCACTAGTTTGCTTAATGAAAAAACATTCATACATTCTCCAACCAATGATTGGGAATGCACAATACTTAAATTACGATGTAAGGAACTTAAGTGCTCATATGAGTTTTTGAGGTGTTGACACCTGGATTTCGTTGATTGGATTAGCAGGTTTGCTTCTAACCCACTCTTTGCTCATCTTTAGAGATTATTACTGTTATGTTATAAGGAATATAATTAAATTTAAGCATGGGATCAAGTCTTGTGTTTTTACATGTTTGCACTTTGCAGTTGGGATATAAAAAAGGATGAGGTTTTGAATTTGATTTGTTTCATGTTTGTTTAGAGACAGTATCTTTGTGGGTTCAATCCATTCCTAAAAGGGTTCTGACAGTATTTTGGTAATCTTATACGATTATCTACAATTTGAATTTATCAAATGTAATATGTATAGGATTTCGTTTAAAGTAAATAACAAATATTTTGCTAATCTATGATTTGATAACTTTTGGGCATGGAACATCCTCTTTTCTTCTAAACTTTATTTCAAATTTAATGGTGTAAAAATTGACTTGCAATCTTTAAAAAGATTTGGCTATTAGAAGAAGTTCATTGCTCACATTTCTTCCTTACGACTCTTAAATTCTTACA
>CATIWR010291566.1:0-10652 GCA_949677035.1 Omphalea diandra
ATTATCATCTTACACTATTTAATTAAAAATTATAAAATAACTAATTAACATATTTAAAAATATAAGGATTAAAGAAAATACAGAAAATGAAAACAATAAAAATGATTATTTATCGATAGTAAATTATAGAAACTTTTAAAATAACTAAATTACATTCAATTAGAAATTATTTATTTTGATATTTTAATATATTAATTTTATAAAAAAATTATATTACAGTTAATCCAACGTGTAGGTTAGCCATTAGTGTTTCTAATTATTTGTGCAAAATAGAAGCACCCACAAATTTAACTAGAAAATTCAATTTCTATGAGAATAAAGAGCAATTTGAAATTTCCATGCTTGCGTTTTATTTTCCCCTAATCCTTATATCTCTCGGTCTTTTCAGAAAAATTATATTTATAATCTTTTATTTTCTCTTCACACGCTCTTTCATTTTACTTTGCTTTATTTAAAATTTTCTTTTTACAATCATTTTTTCTTTTTTAATCCTTTTAATTTTTGTAACCTTTTTTTTTCAATTATAAAAATTTTTTATAATCCCTTTACAATTGCACTAACTCTATTTTACTTTGAAATCCTAAAAATATTGAAATTTATAAGTTTTGAAATTCATGAAATTAATTTTTTATTTCATAAATTTTAAAATTATAACTTTTTTGTTGTGCATATAAATTTATAGAATTTAAAGAAATTTAAAAATTTAAAAATGAATAAATTTTCTCAGTTTTTGAAATGAGGAATTTGACAAAAATTCACATTTTAATAGATGATAAATTTTATATATAAAAGTAAATTTTATATGCATAACAATCAAGTTATAATTTTAACATTTATGAAATAAAAAATTCATTAAAAATTTAAATTTCTTAATTTCTTGAATTTCAAAATTTATAAATCTTAATTTTTCAATTTAAATGAGACTTTAAGATATTAAGATAAAAAAGAGTTGTGTAATTAAAAAAAGATTGTAAAAACTTTTTATAATTGGGAAAACGGGATTGCAAAAATTAAAAGTGTAAAAAAGAAAAAACTTGATTGTAAAAAGAAAATTTTAAATAAATAGATGTTAAAAAATTTGTGTAAAGAGAAAATGAGAGTTCCTCCTTAGACGAAATTGATCCCGAACGGATGCAGCCTTCAGAATACATATTGAGCCCATATGCAAAGGTTTGGCCCAATTACAGTTTTGGTCTCAGTTAGTCCAAGTCCAATCACCATATCTCTAAGTGTAGAAAGCGCCTAAATAGAAGGGCCAAGTTTAGAATAATAAAGTTTGGGGCCCATGCCCACACGAATTCAAAATATAATCCACAAATAAAACAATTTTATACATTTGCAAATGGTTATTTGGAAAGTTCATAACCATAAAATAGTTATTTCGTATATAGGGATCGGAATATATAGGATTTTGTTTAGTTTATGGAGCAATTAATAGGTTAGTGAATGAAAGTTTGTTGTAGTAGAAAGAGAATAAATTTATTAATAAAATTAAATTAAAGAAAAATAACATTGTTTTCCTACCAACAAAATATTTTATAAAGTTTTACAAATTCATGAAGAAGAAAATAACATTCATCATTGTAATTATCTCACATATGTATATATAATGTATAATTATCTATTAATTTTTATTTTTAATTATAAAATATTTAATATTATTTATTTAATTGATTATCAAAATTTTTTCATTTGAATTTGATAAATTATATCTTAAAATCATATCACATAAGATTGAAAACATAAATTAATAGATAATCTTTTATCACGATTACTTTCATGCATAATTATAAAATTTAAAATTTTTATTTTATCATTTTATTTACTTGATAATATTTTTTATAAAATAATAATTAATCATTCAATTAATTATTTAATTATCTAATAAAATAAATATTTAAATTTTATTATTATAATTATTTGGCAACACATGGATTTATGACCAGTACATCTTATAAAATAAGTTAATCTTGTGAAACAAACAAAACTACATCAATTAATATTGATATGCATATAATTGTGTTTTCTTTAAAAGAAATTCTAAATAATAATAAGAATAATAATATCATCAACCACTACAAGACAGCAGCCCAACCTGGTATGCCGAAAATCAGAAACAATGGCGCCCACTGCTTCATAATCAAAACCAACAATGCTTTGGCAAATCGTCTTCGTTAACGATCAAATCGAAACACTCGGCTTGATTCCCTTTGCATCATCTGCAATTTTAAATAGAAACAAAAATTAAAAAAACACCCATTCTTACTTGAATCAGGCAAATCAATCATTATGGGTTTCCACATTATTAATTGGTGACTTTAATTATTAGTGCTAACTTTATTTGAACAAATATGGACCGTCCATCTGCCCTCTTCCAAGGACCTACCAACTGATTATAAGCTTAAGTTAAAATTGATAATGATGTTGCTAAAGAATCAAGAAGTAACTCACCAGCTACATAAATCTAAATACCTGCCCAACATGAATGCATATTATGGGAAGGATTAGAAATATAGTCATCGGAATTCTCTATTGATAATCTTTATTTATTGATTATATATTATAATTAATAATATATGTAATAAAATATGCATGAAGCCATATTTGATATTTGAGTATTCAATGGGTACGAGGTATACTTAAGACTTTATTAAGTATAGTTAATTGTTAATCAATTGATTAGTGATTCACAACTTTATAGCATTCTTTGCAATGTCCTCATGAACAAAATTTTCTTTTATTTAAGAATCAAAATCATGCATGCTACTTCTTTTTGTATTCAGTTGAGTTTTCATCGTTCAAGGCCTTAATTGTATTGTTTTCTTCTCATCATTTTCTTGTTGGGATTATTCGTATTTAATCATAGTTAATGTCAACATTTTATATATATTATTTATGTCATATATTCTTTATTGATATTGAGGATACCGAAACTCAAACTCGGACTCCAATTTTTTTTTTTTTTCTTTCCCACTTTTCTTAAGGGATCTAAAACTGTTTTTATGCGGTAATTGCATTATTACAGTATATCTTTAGACTCTAGATACATTTGTAAGAAGAAATCTTGCTATATAAATCATTTATACTTAAATAGACTAATTAAGCATTAATTGTATATATATTCATCAGATCATACATACAAAAGGTTTTAAGTTTAGACTGGAATTGCATTTAAACTTGTAAATATGGGATACGGTAATCTAATCTATAGAAATGATAACAGTAAATTTTAATTTTATCATTGGATGAGTCTGAGCCTTCTCTTCTCTTTACATCACAATATAAAAAGCAAGCCAATCTCTTGAAGGTCTATAATAAATTGAGATTAAAAAAGATTTATATAAATAATAATAGTACTCATACTTGCAACTTCGGCTTTAATGACGTATTAAGTAAAAGCCCAAAGAAATGAATATATAATATATGATAGAAAGGAAAATAAAAAAAATGCAACTAAAGAATGGAAAATAAAATGGAATTAGGAAGCAGGAAAAGGATGCTTGCATCATTAGGGGGAGGGGACATGTCGATGTCATGTTGTTTCATCAACGAAAAGAAGCATTATAGGCGTAAGGCAGATGGCCTCTTTAATTGCCCACTTGTCATAATCTGCAACTGTTTACTCATATATTCCGGCACAAACCCGTCCTCTCTCGCCAATTGTTTTTCCATTTTCACTTTTATCTACACTTCTAACGCCGTCTTAGAGAAGAAGAAGGTTTCCTTACTTTTTTTTGTTTTTATTTGGAGCCCATTTATTAAATATTACAGTTTATAAAAGTGATAAAAAAAAATTGGATGTTTTTTATTCGTTTTACTAATTAAAAAAAGAAAAATATTTTGTGGTCTAAGGATTGATAATAACCGGATGGCAATGGTTGAGGTGGAGGCCATTTCTCGTTCTATCCGATTTGAACCCTCTTAACAGAAAAAAATTTCTCCCCATCTTCATCTTTATAGGTCTCCCATTTTATGTATTCTTAGGATTGAATTAAAAATAGAAGTATTACAATACTCCATCATTTCATTTTATTTAACATTTTAAAGTTTTTATTTTTCATTTTATTTAATGTTTTATAAAATTTTTATATATTTACTTACTTTCTTTCATTTTTACCCTCTTTTATGTCTTCATTAAGTCCCTATTTGGGAGAGAGAAAAATAAGAAGGAGAGAAAAACAAGACGAAGAGGAAAAATAAGGAAAAAAACTCATTTTCATCTGTTTGAAAAGAGAGAGAAAATAAGGAAAGAAGAAAAATTAAGAATATTTTCCCCTCTGTCTTTTCTCTCCTAAATGAAGAGAAAAAATGAAAAATTGAAGGAATTTTTATGAATTTACAATCTTGTCCATACACTTTTACAAAAATTACACTAACACTTTGTATTATAAATTCTCATTTTGGGTAGGATTTATGTTGTGAATCAAGGATGTCAGTCGAACGTCCATTGAAAGTATCAAATGATATGTTACGTGTCTATAATTTAGGAGACTTAAGGAGACTTGGAGAGACATTAGTAAAAAATGGGACCAATCTCATCATAAAAATGAAATCCTCCTTTATCAAAAATATTTTATCAGTCATCAAATAAATGGATATTTAATCATATTAATATCTCTTTCTACTCCTACTCCAACCAATATTAATTTTAAGAATTTGATAGTTCAAAATAGAACTCTTACGATTATGAGTCTCCTCGGAAAAAACTCATATTTTAAATCATGATAAAGTAATATTATAATTTTAAAATTGAATCTACGTATCGTTGTTAATTATATAAAATTTTATTGTGTAGAATAATTTGTAATAAATTGAAGTTATTTTATTTTTCGATTTAAAATCAACATAAAGTGAATTTAAATTATAAAATTAGTAAAATAATTTTATCTAAATTTTTTACTTGAAATTAATTGTCTCAAATATTATGACCTTTTTTATTTGGTGCCTTTTTAGTTTCGCATTTATCAATTGATGTTTAGTGATTGAATATTTAAATATTGAAAAAATAATATTTGATAAATATTAGCATTTAACATTTAATTTTAAAATTAATGTTTAACATTTAAAAAATATAACTCAATGTATAAATATATTTTTTTAACATGTAAAATATCAAAAACTAATGTTAGATTTTTTTTTTTTTAGTATTAACATTATATTTATCATTATATAAATTTTTATTTCATATAAAATCAATTAAATTATAAATTTTTTTAGCATTATACAATACAATTATATATCGTTATTAATTATATACAACTATGAAATAAGATTTTTCTCTTTTTTTTTTTTCCATATTTTGCTTTCCAAACAAAGGAAAATAAATTTATTTCCTTTTCCCTCTCTTTTATCCAAACATGAGGAAAAAAAAAAAAATTTATTTTTCCTCCTTATTTTTTTCCTCCCTATATCATTTTTCCAAACATAGTGTAAAGATTTTCTTTTGAACCACTCTATCTTTTTTTTTTTCTCTGTTGAGATGAAAGACCTCTCTTTTATTAGGTGAGAGAGTAAGTTTTAAAACTCATTATGGTTTTTAATAAATATCATTTAAAGTTTTTACATATATATTGAGAATTGTATTTAGTAGATGTTATTATATAAGTAAAAGATTATATCACCTTTAATTAATTATTTTTTATAAATTATCGTGCACTTTATAAAGAAATAATTAATATGAAAGAAAAAATGTAAAATTGAAAAAAATTAATTAATATTTATGAAAAATTGTAAAATATCAAATATTATGAAACAAAAAATTCTTTTTAAGATGACATCTAATATGGAAGAAATAGAGTATAATAGAAATAAAATCAATTTAATAATTTTATTCTATTAATTAAAGAGATTTAAGAGTTTTTTAATTTTATGCACACCCTCAAAATATCAAGTAAAATAAAATGGAGAGTGTATTAAAGATTTACATGCAAACATAATATACGCAATCATATACTCAAAGAAATATGTATATATATGTAATAAATTTTAAAAATATACGAATATCAGATTAGGATAAGATAAAAAATTCTCCTAAAAATAAATGTATTTTTCATTTTTCCTTATTAAGAAAGCAGAGTGAAATTATTCATCTATTTAGAATTAGAACAAATTCTGCAAGGGCTTAAAAGTTTGTCTTCATTGCCATCTCTAGATAATATGTTTCACTGAAAAAGCATCCAAATTTTAACAGTAACAACCTCTTAAAGATTGTGTGATGCATGTACAATATCGTGTATCGAGAGTATAATTAATAGTTGGCACTAAGTGATTGCTTAAATTTGGATAATAAGTTAGGCTTGATAACCTTTCAAGTAGCCAATTGAAGGAAAGAGATTGACAAGAATTCCTAAGACTAAAATGACAGGAAATCAATGGAGGCAAACCCCCCATCGCAGAACCAAACAAAGGTTTTTTTATCAAGGAAATGAAACAAATGGGACCTTAATACAGATGGTGGACAACAACTTGTGATAAACAAGTAGAACTTTTTCCATTGGCTAACCGGTAATGTGAGTAGGCCAAAGGACAATAATTCTAAAAACATTCACTATAGCTCAATGACAAAAAAAGCCACGCCAGCCAGCAAATCAATGAATGCAAACAACTAGCTCAAAGGCACTGCTCATGTGCTTCTGTGTATGCAAAGCAGAAGAAACCAGCCTGGTCGATTGAACAGTGTTAAGGCCACAAAACTGAAGCAGACAATTTCTTTGAAGCAATAATTGGTGATTCAATCAATTTAAATCCATTAACTATTGCAGTTTGCTGCTTCGATTATTTTTTGGCTCCTCTTATTTGCACTCTCAAAAAATTTTACAAATAAAAATTATACTTTTTTCATCCCACAAAAATAGTTCATTTTCCATTTTTTAGCTGTCCCACAAAGATAGTCTACTTTTATTTTTTAGCATATGTTAAATTATTTAGTTATTATTATGCCTTATTTATTTTTTTATAATCGACTACTTAAAAACTAGAATAACTATCTAATTATTCTAAAAACACTAAATCGAGTAAGGAGTGATTAATTTCAAGAAAATACTTTTATTAAGAAGTGATTAAATTATTTGCTTTATCTATTCATGCTTTTTTAGTATATGTTAAATTATTTAGTTATTATTATGTCCTTATTTATTTTCTTATACAACTATCTAATTATTTTTAAAACACTAAAATAATATTTGATAAGATGTAATAAAATATAATCAAATATAATCAAATACAAATCCAATGAACTATTAAACTAAAATTTTTTTATTATATCACACTGCATCCTATTGCAACTTATCAAATATTACCTAAATATTCATATTTATTTATTAAAAAATGATTAATTTTTAAAAAATATTTTATTAAAAAGTGATTAATTTTAAGAAAATATTTATTATTTTTAAATTTATTAAGAAATAATTAATTTTTTAAAAAATACTTCATTAATATTCATATTTATCTAATATTTACTGATAATATGAAATATATTGATAAAATACACAAAATTAATTAATTAAATTATGTCAATAATATTGTTTGAGAGGGAAAGAGTGTTAAAAATTCTAACTCCTTGCGCTCCGAAAAAGAGTCCAATGAAAAGTTATTGGCACCTGCAAATTTAAGATGACAAAATATTCTAATAAAACCGTAGCCGCCATAGAAAAAAGTAAGACGGTATGGATGGATATGGTAGAAAGCCTCGTTCTTTGATAAGAGTTGTTGACAATTGAGTCGACCAGGCCCCTATTTCAGTTCACGCAGTGAAATTAATTGGACCGCTGATGCGATGAAAGGTAAGATTAACAAAAACCCATAAAGCAGCAATCAAAGTTGGCACTTTGCACACACCAGAGATTACACAAAAACACTTGAATCTGAATCTAATCACCCCCCAACAAAAATAAATGAAAAGACCGAATCTTGACTATCTTCTAGTAATTCCCATTTTTTTAATTGCAACAACAATCACTCCACCAATAACAACAAATTAACATACAATCAATAATCTATCATCATTAATCTTGCATTTTCCCCCACCTCCAAATCTCACATCTCAAACACACGTTGTAGAATTATCAGCGGGAGACGTCCAAACAATGTCCTTGAGCGCCGGTCTGAGCTCTTTGTTGCAGAATTGGTTATACTCCAAAGTATCACCGTTATCTTTCTTCACCTCCACAACCCAAAACGACGGCGCCACAGCGAATATTTCAGCCGCAATACCTAATTTCCCTTTCCTTCCACTCTCCTGACCCTGCATCCTCACTTTTGTCTCGCTCTTCTTCACACTGAACTTCCCAGCCTTGGCAACCTCCTCCAGTCTGGATATCACGCTGCTCGCAGGCCTTGTCGTGGCGAACCTCAGCTCCTCCTTTTCCTCCCTCTTCTTCTCCTCGAACAGCGGCGATAAATCAAACCCTTCTGATAAAGAAATGATATGAAAGGCATTCAATGTTTCTGATGGTTGCTTCGATTTGTCTCCATTGAACGCGTCGAATTCCATTTCTTCTTTGCTCCGTACAGCCTTCGGAACTGACTTCTTGAACCATGAGGAGTCCATTATCTTACTTATTGTGATTCGACTGCTCGGATTAGGATCCAAAAGTTTGGTGATCAATCTACGAGCTTCAGGGGAGAACCACGGGGGGCATTTGAAATCACCTCTGTAAATCTTTCTATACATGGCGACAATATTATCATCTTGAAAAGGCAAGAATCCAGCAAGAAGAACATAAAGAATCACACCGCAAGACCACAGATCTGCTTTAGCCCCGTCGTACCCTTTCTTCCCAATTACCTCAGGTGCAACATAAGCAGGCGTGCCACACGTGGTATGCAACAATCCGTCTTGCTTCAAGTGCTCGGTAAACGCGCTAAGCCCGAAATCCGTAACCTTCAAGTTGCCATCTTCATCGAGTAAGAGATTTTCGGGCTTCAAGTCGCGGTGGTAAACTCCCCGGCTATGGCAAAAATCTATGGCGGATATCAGTTGCTGGAAGTAAACTCTCGCTAACTCTTCTCTTAACCGACCTTTAGCGATCTTGGAGAACAACTCGCCGCCTCGAACAAGTTCCATGGCGAAATAGATCTTGGATTTGCTTGCCATAACCTCGTGCAGCTCTACGATGTTGGGGTGTTTCACCATCTTCATAACGGAAATCTCTCTCTTGATCTGCTCCATCATTCCTACCTTTATCACCTTCTCTTTGCCCACCACTTTCATCGCCACGTTCTTTCCGTTCTGCAGATTGCGCGCGTGGTAGACCTTTGCGAAGGTACCGTGTCCTAGCATACGGCCAAGCTCGTATCGGCCGTGGAGCAGGGTATGGTGAGCGGCGTCTCGGCTTTTTTCTGCCATCTACTAGTCACTACAGATAAAACAATTATTATTCTTATTATTATTATTATACAACGAACAGAATATGAGATTTGGAGGTGGTTGAGAACGGAAAATTATTATTGTGAGAGGAAGATAAAGTGATTAATGGTAGTATTTTCTTTGTTGGGATTGCGACAAGGGATCACCCGTCCTCGACGTGTTTCCGGTGGCAATTTCTGCCCCCGATGCACCGCTTTGCACGGCCACAGAGTTCACTCTTGCTTTGCAAAGCACCTCCCATCTCTCTGCATTCCCCACCGGGAGAGGAAACAGAAAATAACAATGAGTTTTTAGGGTTTGAATACCGAATAATTTTCAGAACCAGAGAGCTGGGTTTCCTAACTTTTCTGGCCTTTTAGATTGCTACTGCTTATATAGCAATTTTTGGGCCTGCCAAATTACCATCCTATCCCTAACGTGATTTTCTCTGATCTGACATCAATCTTCGATGTTCACACTTGGCATGATCCTGACGGCAGAAGTTGGGTAGACGTCATCATTATGGGACACGAGTGAGGTTGCTATTGGGAGAGACAGGATGCAGGTTGTGAACGGAAGTATGTTGTTACAATTCTATCCTTTATTATATATAGTAGGGTTTTTGGCTGTTCCTCTCAATAATTCTGCATGGGCCCCCCACATTGTTGTAATAGTAAAATATGTATCCATTTTTCTGAAAAATTTACAATATATTTAGATGGGGTGTTTATAATGAATTGAAAGCATTATTAATGAAATCGAATAGATTGGTTTGATTTAGAAAGAAAGTGTTAAATTATATTTATGTTTGGGATGATAAGAATGAAAAAAAATGATTTGAAATTAATTTTAATTATTTGCACTGAAATGTAATGAAATGTTAAATAAAATTGATAAAAATACCCTTATACATACAAATATAATTTTTTTTATTTTTTCATTTATCAAATTTTTAATATTAAAATAGAAATTTATTGTTATTATTCAAAAATTATATTTTATTTTTATTCACAAAAAAGTGAATAATTAATTTTTTATAATTTTTATATTATAGATTAAAAAAAAAAGATAAAATGATCTTAAATTAAGGATAAATATATAATTTTAATACCTAATTTTTTCAAACTCATGCAAACACTTTGAGGTGTTTGCATTTTAATGATTTGAAAGGGTTTGGAGGATTTACCAAATCCTTTCGAACCCTTTCATTCCCTCCAACCTAAACATAAATTTTTTTTTTAAATCAATCCAATTTATTCTATTCCATTATAAACACTCCATCCAAACATAGGTTTAGACTCTG
>CATIWR010291599.1:0-11331 GCA_949677035.1 Omphalea diandra
TATATATATATATATATATATATAGATGGGTGGCATCTATATATAAGATAGATGAAATATTTAAAACATAATTTAAAAGAAAAATGGAAATATAACTGACAAGAAACTAAAGGTCTATTGGTTAAAAAAAAATTCAAACATTTGCACGTTTTGAGCAATATGTTCAATTCTTTAAATTTTAGCAAATTTAGTCAAATTTATAAACTTCTTCACAATTATGTCTAATTTGTAATTTTAATCAAAATTGAATGACTCATCCTATGATGTGAATAATATATTGGATTGAATTATAAAATTTATGGTGGTTGAAAGTATAAGAAACTTAAAATCCAATCCAATGTGTCATCCATGTCATAAGATATGTCATTTAATTTTGATAAAAAATATAAATTAGAAGTAATTACTAAAAAGTTAATAAATTTGGCTAAATTTGTTAAAATTTAAAAGATTCGACATAATGGTCAAACTCACACAGATTTATATTTTTTTAACCAATAAGTCTAAACTAAACTATATCAAATTATGTTGGACAATTATATTAAGTACTTTAAATCAAAATATTCAACACTTATTTTTCAAAATTTATTTGATAATACTTCTTTGTAAATTCTAAACATTTTAAATATCTTTTGATAATACATTCTTAAGTCCATTCGCAACATTTTTTTGTACCATATTAACCACCTTTTCATTATCAGATTCTACAATAATCCTCCTTGATAGCCCTAAACCAAGCCAAATATAATTGGCATAGGAAACTCTTCAGATGAATTGTATCACATGAAGCATTTAGTAACAGATTATTAGTCAACTCCCTGACTAATAACACATCAAGTCAACATGAAATAACAATCTATGAATTTAACTGAACAACGTTCAACAAGTCATTAGCATAACTAATTTCCATATTTTACAATTAAGAGATAATCAAATCCTCCAGATCATAGAAAAAATCTTTATCGAACCAACAACTATTATTTTCTAAGTATAAAAAGGAGCACCCAAGACAAGAGATACACATCTTAAGTTTCCATTTTCTACTCTCTTAATCACCTTAATTCATCTTCTCTAAACTGCATTTACTAATTTTAGTATCATAGTGGCTTTAGACTCTTAAGCACTCTTTTGCTTACATTTTTCTTGTGTAGGTTAGCCATAACTAAGTTTTATGGATCAAAGGCCATCAATTGGTGTCGTTTGTAGAAAACTTTACATATATCCCTCTTCTTTTAGTTAACCCTTGATCACTCCCACTTCAACATGGCTAATCATCTAAAAAATGCAGCCATTCATTTTTCCCTTAAGGAGAAAACTTCTAAGTATAAAATCCTCTAGATCATAGAGACAATCTTTATCAAACCAATAACTATTATTCTTTAAGTATAAAAGGAGCACCCGAGATAAAAGATACACATTTTAAGTTTTCATTCTCTACTATTTTAATCTCTCTAATTCATCTTTTAAGCTCTGTCCACTAACCTAAGCATTGGAGTGGCTTTGGACACCTAATCCTTCTCTTGCTCACATTTTTCTTGTGCATGTTAGCCATAACTAAGCTCTATGGATCAAGAGTCATCAATTGGTGTCATCTATGGAAAACTTTACATATATCCCTCTTCTTTTAGTTAACCCTTGATCATTCCAACTTGAACATGGACAATCATCCAAAAAATGCAGCCATTCACTTTTCTCTTAAGCAGGAAACTTCCTACGAGGATAATCACACCCAAGAAACAACTATAAATCCTACCATAAACATCACTACCACCAATGCTTAAACATAATTTTTGATAGATTTGACACATTATATGCAAGCTGCATTATCCTCTGTTCAGGCCCAAATAACCAAAGCCCTAAAAACTAATTTGGTAGCCCTTCAACCACCACCACAGACAAAATAAGCCCCCATTAAAAGAGCCATTTTTGTTAAAAAAAAATAATCGATCCTAAAATAACCAAAGATGGAGAATCAAAAAAATCTCTTGCTAAAAAATAAATTTGATCCCATGATGAGACCTTGTTTGAAGAAATAGCAAATTCAAAAAATTACTATCATATGAAGAAGGGAGATGAAGAAGTCTCCAAAAGAAGGAACTCAGAGTCATCCGTAAGGAGATACTTAGAAGCTTCACCCCTAGTATGGGAAATAATTGAAGAAAAAATTCCCCCCAAATGGAAGCTTTCTAACTTGAACTCCTACAATGGTATAAGTGACCCTCAAATGCACTTATCTATGTTTAAAACTATTCAAAGAGTTAGAGGAAGTATTCTCAATAGGTTTGCCATTAACATTCCTCGAAGAGGAAAACCAACTTGCTTCATTCTTATAAGCAATGCGAATGGAAAATCCTTCACGAATACATTGACAGGTTTAACAACATAACCATGTAGATCAAGATGATTAATATAGAAAATATAGTGAAAGTCATGCATAGAGAAATAACTTTTAGTAAGTTGAAAGACAAATTGCACACTGAGATCATAGATAAATACTCAGACCTAATAGCAATGGCTTAAAGGTAAATCGAGTTGGATGAAGGGAAAAAGGAAGAAAGGAGGGAAGAATAGAAAAACAACAAAAAATGGAACCCACGAAACAAGGCCATATAACACACAACACCAAATGTTACAACCTCACACTTTATCACCTAGCATTTAATATCCTAGAAAGTTAAATCCTAAAAAGGCAGCTAAAAGGGACAAAAGTGATTTTTCAGGTTCTATAAAAACTATGAAGACAATACTGAAAAATGTTGGGATCTCAAAACAAAGGTCAAACATTTTATCTAGATCAAAGCTTTGAGAAAATTTGTCAAAGATTACAAAAAAAAAAAAAAAGGCCCCAAGAAGCAAACTTGAAACAAAAATAAGATGAAAAGGCATAAAAAGACTTATATCGATGTCATTAACATCATCATGAGGGTAACACACTCCAACCATTTATAAGGAAAAGATCTCGATCAAAGGTATTTGTTATTAATCCAGTTGAAGCTTCTTATATTCTACATATCTCATTTTGACCAAAAGAAGGAAAGAACATTTGGAAACCACACAATGATGCTCTAGTAATTGAAGGGCTAATATAAAATTTCCTAGTAAAAAGGCTCCTGAGGGATGGAGGAAGTGTTGTCAACATACTCACTGAACAAGCATTTCGAGCCATGGGAAGATCCTTGACAGGTCTTAAGAATGTTAATAAACCCTTGGCTAAGAGGAAGATAGTAGAAACTAGTAGGAGCAACCATATTAACAATGGAAATGGTGGACGAACAATTAGGTACAACCTCCATTGTAATAATAGTATTTAACATAAATGTGGAATTTCCCTATAATGCTATTCTTAACAGGCCCTAGCTCTATGAGTCAAGCATAACATACAACATTAGAAACTTAACCATGAAAATACTAACAGTTAATGAAATAGTTATAATACACAAAAATCATAAGATAACTACTTAATGTTATAGCATAGCTATCAAATAAGAAGAATCGTTTCACATCAACAAGGTACTCTCCCCAAACTTTAAGCAAAAAGAGTAGTCAGAACTAGTAAGGTAGCTGACTAGACTTATTATTTCTATCGATAAAAATGTTATGATTAGTATAAATTGGAGACAAAAGGTGATCAACAAAATGACCAATGTAATTAAGAAGAACATTAGAATGCCTGCATCTAAACTGAAGAGATTTAGGGAACACACCTATTCGTAACTTGCTATTGACTCAATATGGATCCAAAGGTAAAGTCAATCATTCAAAAGAAGTGATGGTTTGCCCTTGAAAGGCAACGTGCCAGTGTAAATGAAGTAGACAAACTTAAGCATTCCAAGGTTATAAAAGAGGTAAGTGACCCTAATCAAATGGCCAATATTATGTTGGCTAGGAAACTAAACAAAAAATGGAGAATATATGTGGACTTTATTAATCTAAATAAAGCATGCCCAAAGGATAACTATCTTTTACCAAATATTGACCAACTAGTTGATTTTATAGTATGTTTTTAAAAGTACATCATCTTAGATGTAACACAAGGATATTATCAAATCCTAATGCACCCAGATGACAAAGATAAAATGGCTATCATAATAGACCAAGGTACGTTCTATTATACCAAAATACTATTCAAACTCAAGAACGTACTAGCCACCTACTAAAGGTTAATGAATTTCATGTTCACAGATAATATTACCAAAACATAAAAGTATTTATAAATGATTTAATTATGAGAAATAAAACAGAAGAATCCCATGCAAATGATTTGCAAGAATTGTTTGATGTTTTTAATAGTTATGACAAGAAGTTAAACCTGGACAAGTGTATCTTTGGAGTTAACATAGGGAAATTCCTAGGCTTATTGGTATTCAAACAAGGCATTAAAGCAAACCTATAAAAGATCCAAGCCATCCATGATATGAGGGCACCTTAAACCATCAATGAAGTTAAAAAGTTGAATGGAAAAATCAGAGCATTACGTCATTTTGTTTCTTGCTTAGCTAAAAAGTGCCTTTCATTTTGTTGGGGCATGAAAAATTTAAAGCATTTTAAATTGTCAGAGGATTGCAAATCTATGTTCAAGATCTTAAAAAATTTCTTAGCACTCCTCCCTTTCTGAAAAGAACCAAAGTTGCAAAAAACTTATATATCTATTTCACCATAGGGGACAAACCATAACATTCGTCTTTGTTCAAGACGTAGATAAGGAATAACAACTAGTGTACTACATTGGTCGCATATTACATGGAATAGAACTTTAATATCTAAACTTGGAAAAATTAGTGATGATGCTAGCTATATCAAAGGAAAAGCTCATACCTTATTTTTTAAGTGTATACCATCATTGCCTAAATAGACCACTCGCTATAAAAAGCCTTACAAAGACAAAAAAAAAACTTTTGAATAATTTATACATTGAGCTCCAACTAAGTGAACATGATATTAAGTATGAACCTTAAACCACTCCAACAGAATAAACAATAGTAGATTTTGTCACGAAAATGATAAACGAAGATAAGATTTTAGCCGACCCACAACCAGTCTAGGTAGATAGAGCCTTCAATGAAATTTTGCAGGGATTGAAATTATTCTCCAAGGCCTAAGTAAAGTAAAAATAATTTATATCATTATTATGTAATTCAATGCCATTAACAATGTCATAGAGTATAAAGCTCTGGTCATTGGACCCAACTTGGCTTTGGAAGTCCGACTATAAGGATTGCACATAGTCAGTAATTCGATGCTAGTTGCCAACCAAATCATTAAAATCTACCAGGTGAAAGATAATAACTAAGCTAAGTATTTAAAGAAATTCCAACAATTGTTGAATAGATGTAGCTAAAACAAAGGAACATATCAGATCAATCATATTTCTTAGAAAAGAATTAAAAAACAGATACACTGGCCAAGGCAACAGTAGAAAAATAAGTTTTGTTCTAGAACCTCTAACTTAAGGAAGAATGATAGAGTCCTACAACTGATGAACATAAAGTCATGGATGTCTCAAAACTAGATGATTGGATGAAGTTATTCATCTAATACCTTAATAAAGGAGAACTTCTAATAGGCAAAACAGAGGTTGTTAGGATGTATAAAAGACCAGCAAGGTACACCTATCATGAAAAATCTTTATATTTTGAACATCATCAGCTCATCCATGGATAAAAGTGTATTTCTCAAGATGAAGGCAATTAAGTTATTTGAAAAATACATAAGGGCATCTATAGAACTCATGAAGGAACACACGCTATAGCCAGAAATGCACATTTACAGGGGGTTCTATTAGCCCACCATGAAGAAAGACTCTAAAGAACTAGTATGTACTTGTAAAAATGTCAAAAATATGACAATCACTAAAGTTCCAGTGATTCATCAGACAAGCATAACATGCCCTTGATCATTCACTATATAGGGATGGACATACTGGAACCATTTTCCCAAGCCATCGGATAGTGAAAGTACGACATCATCACCGTCGATCATTTTACCAAGTGGATAGAAGCCAAGGTAGTTGCCACTATCACCGCCAAGAAAGTTGAGAATTTTTTCCAGAAAGAGGTGGTATATAGGTTTGACATCCCTCATACACTTATCATTGATAACAATAGGCAATTTGACAGTGATAACTTCAAAAAATTCTGCCAAAGAAACCACATAAACCTATAGTTTACTTCAGTAGCTCAAACTTATACTAATGGGAAGTCTGAAGTCATAAATCAGACAATCCTTAATGGGTTAAAAAAGTGACACATCAATTCTAAAAGGGATTGGTTGAACAACTCTCACACATTTTTTGGATATACGAAATGACCTTTGGAAAGGCTAATGGAGAATCGCCAATTAGCCTTGCATATGGCATGAATGCAGTAGTTTTTGTTGAAAGTGGCATGTCCAATCCTCAAGTTCAACACTTCGACCAAGACACTTACAACGAAGATGCCAAACTCCACATTAATTTGATTGAAGAACAAAAAGATCGAGCGGCTATCCGAACATTAGCCTATAAAAATGGAAATAAGCCCTTAATTGTGCCCTTGGATATGCTAATTGCATACCATAATAAATACCATGATACTTTTTTTTAGAACTTGATACCTATTCAATGATAATTCAACTTTAAAATTTTTAATATTAAAATTATTCAAATCTTAAGTTTTCAGTATTAAAATTATTCAATACTTAATTTTTTAGTACTTAATTTTCAGTTTTACTAAACACAAAACTAAAGAAATGACTTATTTATCTCCATCAATGAGTTCGAGTTTCTCAAAATAAATTGATTGAATTACCTAATAATCTCATAACTACTTTGCTAAAATAATATTTTTTATTACTATGATAAGGATATTGTTGTACAAATAAATCAAACAAGAAATTAATGCACCTTTTTCAACGAAATTGACAAACCACACACAAAAGGTGTAAGTTTCTAAGAAATAACTTTCTTAGAAATATGACTTCACCTTAGTTTCTAGAAGGCAGATGTTCTTAGGACTTTAGCATGATCGTAAGCATATTGAAGTACTTCAAATTAAAGTTTCAATTGGCTAATCGGATTATGTAAAATCAAAAATCGTTTAGTTGTTTGATTCAACTCAATGTTAAATATTGGTCGCTCAAAAAATCAATAAAAATTGAAAAAAATCTATCAAAATTGAGAAAATAGGCTAAAATTAAAAAAATTGGATCAAATCAATTTAACTAAACCTATATCATTTTGTGAAAAAATTTGAAATTTCTAAAAATTACATTATCCATACTCAAAATTTAAATTTTAAAAATAATTTTCATTACTTTATCTATTTTATATATATATATATATATATATATATATATATATATATATATATATTTCTATTTTTTAAATATTTTTTAAGCTTATTTATATATTTTTTCAAAAAAATAAAAAAATTATTTTATTAAATTAAACTAATCGAACCGAAAATCAATTAAATAATCAATTCAAAAATCTGATTTTAAAAACTACACGTCAAACGAATATAAGTCACGTTACTAAGGACTATTAGCATCGGGCGCTGTAGGAAAAATCAAAGCGTCAATTTTTTTTCATTATTTATATTGACTTGGTTAGAACCAATTTTATTGCTTTCTGATTTCACATTCCAACAATAATCCCATAGTTTTTTGATATATTTAATACCCTAAAGACTGATACTGTAAATTCAAATATTTTTTATGCGGACTTGAGAGACTACTCAGAAATTTCTTAAAAACAATAAAGGATGATAGAGATTGAATGAATGCAATTAGTATATAATGCAATTATGAGTCTTTTATTTATTATTTTTCTAAATTGCAGTTGATTTTTTTTTTTTATTTGAAGTTATCATAAAATGAGTCATTTGATGTTCATGACCTATGAGGATAAAGCTAATTTTGTCTTTTTCACTCTAACCAAACATCTAAGTTAAAAATTGATACAATATTTTCAAAATCGGTTCAAACTGGTTAATCGAATTGATAAAATTAAAAATTATTTTATTCAGTTCAAAACTTATTACTCAAAAACTAATAAAAAAATAAAAAAATGGTTAAATAAAAAATAATCAAAATAAAAAAAATAAGATCAAATCAGTTCCATAAAAAACTATATCATTTTACGAAAATTTTCAAAATTTCAAAAAAAAAAAAACACTATTTTAGTTAAAATTTGAATATTAAAAATATTTTTTATTACTTTATTATAATATATATATTTCTAATTTTTAAAAAATTCTTAAGTATTATTTACCAATTGAATTGGCCGAACCGAGAATCGATCAGCTAATCAATTCGATATTCGATCTGGTTTCAAAAATATTGGATCCATAGCACAGACTAAACCATTTACAATATTACTATTCAAGGATGCAGGCATCAACTTAGAAAAGGAAGCAGAAACTACAAAAGTTCCTGGCAGGGGTAGCGTCTTTGTATGTCAAGATTTGCACATCAGTAGAAGAACCATAAATGGAAAAAAATTCTGGAAATGGCATCTCTAATGAAAAATCTTCTGAGCCTGCAATTCCAACAGTTGATAATGGAGACGAAAATGAAGGTGATGTAGTTGAAGCAGAGGGAGAAGGAAGTCTGAACGAATATGAAAATGAAGGACACAGAAGAAACTAAGCAACTGCATCACACAGTAACTATGTTAGTCTCTGCTTCGTTTAACTAAATAGTAATATATCCACAATTATTATAATATAAAAAGCAAAACTAATATTAAAAAATTAAGTTTTAATTATTAAATAATTTATAAAAAAATAACTATTTATAAATTAAAATTAGCTTTTTTCTCTTATGCTTCTCATAATGCTGTTGGAATATAAATAACTATTTATAAATAAAAAATAATTTTTCTTGTGCTTCTCATAAGGCTGTTGGAATACAAAGATGAATTCTTCAGCTGCAAACGTACCCATGGAATCAGGATCCTAAACATGTTAAATAAATATGGAGCTAAACATCGGTGATTCTAAAAATCATGGAACAAAAAGAAAAACAAAACCAACATAATTTATAAAAAATAACTAAATATTATGTCTAAGAAAAAAATAATTTTATTTAGGTCTATTAACATTATAATTCCTCAAGCAATATATTAATATCAAAATAAAAATAGTGCTCATTTTTAATATATCAGATATATGATAATATGCATCCAATGTCAATTAAAAATACAACTTAACCTTACAAGTCCATTGGATTTCACAAACAAACTTCATTTAATATTAAGTCTAAATATAGTTTCTGCTAGTAAAATAAACATAACAAAAACAAAGTTATTAAAACACAAGACCTGTTTCGTTTTCACCATAATACTCAAAAATATCTCCATTAAGCAAAACTCTCAGCCAAATTTCTTTTTCATCATCAAGAATACTTAAGAAAATATCAGTAATTTTACGATCACAACTAATTTTTCTCGTTGCCTTATGTCATTCAAACATAATAAGACCGGGTAGTTTTGTTAATTCCCTATTAATTATCAATCTTTTCTCATTACCATCACCATCTTCCAATACTTGACTAAGTTTATCAGTTGCCTTTGCAATTCTATGCTCAGAATAGTTGTAGACTCTTTAATGACTTTAGACAAACTTGCAATATTGTCATTTTTACTCTTTTTGTCTTAGAACCTTTATATCTATTAAAGAAAGTAGAACTTTCACTTTGATCGACAGACACATTTTCATTAACATCATTCATTGCCTCATTCTTAATCTCTTCTAAAATATCAGCAGAGGCTTCAGTGTCTTTAGCACTAACATGATCTTTCCCAAATATCACACAAAGCTCATCATAAAAAGAGAATGCCTTAAACCTGAATGGCTCAGCTTCTTCATGACTCCACATAAACATACGCATGTATGAATAACTTAGAAAATTCAAATCTATGGAGTAAAAAAAAAAAAAAAGAATCTTACCTTTAAATATTCTGCCCAAACTGCATTTTCTATTATCACACATTTTCAATTTGGATCCCAACCAAATCCACTACAATTTTTACCAGTTAACATGTCATGCACAACACCAAAATGGTTTTTTAAAGTTCTCATTTTTTATTCAATGTGTGGCTTTGGTTTAATTCCACATCCTAGTAAGTTTGCTTCAAGAATATCTTCAATAGGTTTGAAATGCCTAGCTTTGAAACCACGACCATCTTTAAATCTTCCAATGTTACACAATTCAATAAGAGCTTTAATGATCTTGGATTCCTCATCGTATGTCCACAATCTTTTATTTGTTTCTAGTCTTTTTAGTCCAATAGGATTTGAAGTTGACATTGCTACAATGAAAAAAAAAGAACACACAATTATTAAGAGCAAACTATAATTTACAACTCACAGTCTGTGTCCTGTAATACAGGTGCTACTTGCATTGAATATTTGAAAGAATATGAAAGCTACTAGATTAAACTATCTAAATGCATGTATAGTTGACCAACATAGTCTATAGTACAACCAATATGGCAATTTTGTATATCAGAACATGCAATAGTATATATATTTAAACTTGAAATACAAAAGTAGACATGGATATCAGGGGAAGAAAACAAGCAAAACAATTAAAAACAAATAAGACACTTTAGACTTTGTGTATTATAACTTCCAGTTTATTTTCATTCAGGGATAGGTTAAAAATATTAAAATTTAAAACCAGGAGAGAAGTAACAAAACCATCTAAATCGAGCATATATTACTTTACCAGCTTATACCTCATAACCTATTGAATAACCAATTTGAGTTACACTAAGACCTGTGTCCTAAGAGAAAAGCTTTACATTTACTATTCATATGCAACTCATCACACTGGTGTTATTTTCAACCATATTTATGAACTCAATGGTCTTATTATTGATAGGTAGTTCCTTCCTTAGGAATCTCTTACCCACAATCAAAAGGTTAGTGACCTCAATTCAAAAATTTTTAGTTGCATCATATTGCATATATTCATCTACTAACACATAATTTTTCAAAAGGGAGGTTCAAAAAGCAGTAAATCTAATGCAAATCAAGTAGCCAAAAGCAAAGATCCATTAGCAATGTCTTAAGGACCAATTACAAGGGCAAAAGCAAAGAGATTCAAGGGTACCATTCCAGATAAGGATTGTGGAATAATATTTCTACTATTAAAAATTGTAAGTATTTGGGTCAAATATTATGGAATAATATTTCCACTATTGAAGATTGCAAGGTGTTGGTCTAGGATACTCAATCCTATGATTAAAACCTCTTTTGATCTTGACAAAGTAGATTGATCATCACTAATGTTTCAAATAAGTGTTGTTTTTGCAGAATTGAATCATTCCCTCTAGAAGAAATAAAGAAGTTG
>CATIWR010291633.1:0-10961 GCA_949677035.1 Omphalea diandra
AATTATGTTTGTTTGCGATTCAAGTTTTGAACCAGGAGGAAAAGCTTTGTTTGTTGGGTTATGGACTAAAACACAGAAGAGAAGGAAGGAAAAGACAAAGAAAAAAAAGAAAAAAAGAAAAAAAATTGCCAAAGCTTTGCCTAACGCCGGTTTTGAAC
This sequence comes from Omphalea diandra, assembly GCA_949677035.1. Lineage (NCBI taxonomy): Eukaryota > Viridiplantae > Streptophyta > Magnoliopsida > Malpighiales > Euphorbiaceae > Omphalea > Omphalea diandra. The sequence continues at coordinate 159 of CATIWR010291633.1, forward strand.
CCGCAACCTCAAGGAGATATGCACACATCATCAACCATCTGAGCTAATCTAATAGCTTGTTACGATAGCGACAGAAAAATATATATATAGAAAATCAATACAGCAACACAAAATAACAATTTTGCTAGAAAATGTTTTTTGCAACACGGATCGAATGCTCGACCTCTCACTCCAGTAGCATGAGTCATCAACCATCTGAGCTAATGGAAGAGCTCGTGATGGTAGCAACAAAATAAATATATCAAAAGGCGATGTAACAACGCATGAATGCCTCCATCGATCATTAAATTTTTTTTTTTATTAACAATACAAAATATCTAGGGTTCTAAATCATGTACAATCTAAGCTCTGATACCACATGTAAGATATTTGATTCAGGATCTAGTACATGAATTTAGAACCCCATTCATAATTAAGCAGAAGCAAAATTGCGTACCTGTTTGCACAATAGATCTGAAAGCGGAAACAAGTTGCTTACCTCTTTATGCATTGGATCCCAAATTATTCCGCTCCATTATTTCGATCACTAAAAATAGAACACTCGGATAACAGATCAGTAAAGTTGAAAAATAGAGCTAAGTCTTCCTCTCCTTGACCTTCCCATAAAACGACTACGATGGATGCAGCAACTAGGGTTGTCAAAAAATTCTAAAGGCAGGAGAGGGGACCTAGCCTATTTATAATAATTTTAACAGGCTCACCCATCACAGGTCCATGTTAAAATAGGCCTACACTAACCGTCTTCCATATCGGCCCACAAAAGTGTCACAAGCCCATAACTCAATTGATCACATTTTAATTGGACTTACCCCAAATCAATAAACTATATTATTCGGTCCATTTTATAAATAATTAAAATAGACTCATAATTAATATTAACCCACATAAAAATTCCAACAAAAGTATCATACTAAAAAAGAAGTAACGGAAGTATGCTTTCTTTTATCTAAATAGTCTAGTCGAGTTACTCTCTCCTGTCTAAATAATCCAGCCAAGTTGTTGTATAAAGAGCCTTCAATCAAGTATTTCATTCATCTTATCTTATGGATTATTACTCTCATCTCTAAGAACAAATCCTGACTTAAGTATCAACATGGATTTTTGGCACAGGATTGGATTCTCGTCCCACATTCTCTTATCTTGAATACCCTAATCCAAAAAAAAAATCCAAGCCACTTGGCCTAAGTCCAAGAAACTCTCAAAAAGTATCCAACTCGTTACCCATTATGGCAAATAAAATGAAAAAAAATTACATTAAATAAGAGAAAATTAGTAAAACAAATTAAGCAAGTTAACTCATGAAGGTGGCATTAAACTTGTTCACTAGCAGCCATATCTTCCCTTATTTCCTATTCAAACTTGTTCATCTTCAATCCACCATTCTCTCGTGTGTTCATTTTGATATCAAAATTCAAGTGTTGGCATAATGCATGATGACTTCCAAACCAATTTTGTTCCTAAATGATGTTAATTATGAATAATGAGTTTGGTTTCTTGTCCCAACAGATATTGTCAGTCCAAATCTATTGCCTTTTTAAAATATTAATTAAAAAAACATTTTTAATGTACCAAAAGAATTAATATTAGGTTACTTTGCCTGACACTATAACATTATGTGTTATCTAGATTAACAGTACTCACGCGATTAAAATTACGCTTTTGTTTTTTGTAAATTTTGTATTGAATTTAATCTATGCTATGTTATTCACTTTTTGTATTTTATTATATCAATTTTTGCATCCATATTATTTACTTTTTAAAATTATAGAATAATATTTGAAAATGTCAAATATAGTCGAGGACAATAATAGTATACTTTTAGGATTATGTTTGATTATTTGAAATAATATTATATGATATAAAAATAAAAAAATAAATACAGAATTTGATAGAATTAAATAAAAACTATGATAAGTATATAATTAAATTAAGTATAAAATCTACGAAAAAATAATCTTAACGTCACCTGTTGATGTGGCCATGTGCGATCTGATTCCTTTTCCTTGTTTATAATATTGTGTTATACATGAAATAATCTAGGAAAAAGGCTCTCAAAGTAAGGGAAATTATTTATAGATATAGCAAGCTTGTTTTTCAGGCGTTTCCTTGGCATAGATCATGTGGTCTAGTTATCTTGACACATTACTGCATCTGCATACTGGAGGAGTATCTAACAAAAACAAAAGTAGCAACTCCAAGCACCATAACACAAGATATTGTTTTATATTGATTCTTCCAATACCCACTTGCTTCTACTGCATGCCTCTCATGGATAACCGAATATCTTATATTGCAACAAGCTATTCACTAGTTTCTTGCAGCTTCCATTCAGATCACTGCTGCTGCCGAGAATTGGAAAGCAATCAATAATGGTCGTCAGCTAAGTCCAATATTTCTTGTTCATAAGAGGTTGGAAAATGATGAGAATGCGAGCACTAGCAGTTGTGGTGATTCTGCTGATATTTCTAAATCTTGGAGTTCTTTCTAGTAGTGCTGATCGAGAGGTTTCCAAGTCCACTGCTCTTGATTCTTTGTCCTCGTCTCGTAATGTTTCATGCAATACCACGTTGGATGTCAAAAGAGGTGTCCCAACTGGAGCCAATCCTCTCCACAACCGGTAAAGATGAACGAGCGCAACTTCACAGTCTTGAAGATAATTTCAATCACTGAATCAAATATTTTCGTCTTTTAGGGTTTTATAGAAGTACTAGTATTGTGAATTATTATTCAAAAGATTAGTGTTGCTTGAGCTATAGAAGAAGAAACAAGCTAGATTCGATGATCTCGATCTCTTTAGCTTGAAGAAAACTTGAGATTAGCTTTTTGTTCTTCGGTCCATTACTTATTTCTGTATTTGATAAAATATATATTGAAGCAAAGTTTAGTTTATATATATGTTTTTGTCTTATTGGGTCTATGTTCTGACATGTAAGTGCATGAGTTGTCTGTTGGTTTGGCATTTTCAAATATGTTTCTTGCAAGCCCTATCATAAGCATGTCTTTATATTCTAGTGTTTAATCATGAAATCATCATGTGCCTTGTCGCTTCGCCCTGTATATGCAATTTTCTTTCTCGAATGCCACCTTATTGCTTGGAAGTGTCTCATATATATATATATATATATATATATATATATATATATATATATATTGTTGATGATGTTTGAGTTGACATGCATGTGCCTTTCCAAATTTATGAAATCCATTAATACTATGTTGGACAAGAGGAATTTATCAGAAGAGTTTATCAGGATGAATGTTAACTTGGACATTATCAAATAATAAATTTTAGAAAACAACAATTTTGAAATAAGGCTGCAGAGAAGTGCAGCAATTACTACAAAAGAATAATTTTATTTAAATTAAAAGAGCCTATATTTCAACTAATTAAATCTAGTTTGGTTGATCTACTCATTCTCTTTAGAATTACAAAGATTAGAAATCTCGAATTTAATTCTTTTTTTACTAAATTAATGGGTGTTTCACTTTTATCGTTAAAGTTAAAACGAGAGGTCTACCTCTCCATAATTTATGACCCATTTGAGAAATCAATGAATTAAGAAAAAAAAAAGTTATAGTGAATAGGATATAGGAAAATGGTTTATGATTAGGTTAATATATAGCATGCGTGATGTTTATACAAGCTTGAGATAAGGTTTTGTAATGATAATATATAAAGCTTTTGTTTTTTTATGCTATGGATGCTTCTATGCTTGTCCTTTTTACTGTTGGTGTTGTGGGAGCGTTCCCTTTCTGTATCTCATTTTGCTTGTCACATGCGTCTCTAATTAATGCAACCTGTTATTCTTGTTATATATGTTGCAAATTTGTAAGAATTTATTAATTTAGAAGAATGAAGCTTAAAAAAAATAAAATAAAAGAACTGGTATTGAAGTGCAGTTAGCTAGGGTTGGCAATTTTGACACAATCCGATTAAACGACACAATAACACGATATGTAGTTAAACAAATTTGAGTTTGATATAAATAGATTCGGATAATAAACGAATCAACTTGTTTATAACATGACAAAAAAGTAAGTTTAAATGTGTTGACCCACTTAATCTGCAATAAACATAATTAAACACGATTATATAATCAGGTTAATGGGTTAACATATCATACGCGACACAAATATATACATTTAAATATGATTTAAATAAATATATTTCTATATATATAAAACATATTTAAATTCAACCTTATATTTGCATAAATTTTTAATATTTAGTCTCTATATTTTCTCCATATATAAATAATTTTTGTTAAAAATTAAAATTTTTTAATTTTTATATGTTTTTAAGTTAAACGTATATTTTTGTGTCATGACATGATAATGACATGATTAATTAAATGGCTTACACGGGTCGTGTTGTGTAACTTGATTCATAAACACGTCCATATTAAGATTGAAGATTTTGACATGATAAATTAAATAGATCGTGTTTAGTTGAGCATTTTATGTTATATACATGTGTTGACACGATACGAATTATTGCCGTTATATTTAGCTAATTTCATTAATTTTATTTAAATTATTAGGATATATTAAAAATAAAATTTGAGTAATGGCTTTATGTATTAGGATATTATTTGTCTTAAGTTTCAGAAGGCATATATTTTTATTTCTGTAACAGAAGATCAACACTATGTTCTATATGACATTTATATAATGGCGTATTAGTATAATTTCTAAATATTTAAATAATAATTTTATTATTATTATATAATTATTTATCACTTTAAATAATTTTTATTCTAGAAAAAATTATAATAAATAACTATAAATTATATATATAATTTAAAATTTTACATACTGACACACAATAACATCATATATATACATCACTGTAAAATTTATAAGAATTATGTTAGCATTAATCAAGTTAACAAAGAAATTTGCTTCTTCCTCTATTAAATTGGGTAAACACTATATGTTCATTTATCACATTGTATTACGATGCTATATTTAGTAAATTTTCAAATATTTAAGTAATAATTTTATTAGTATGTATAATTGTTTATTATTTTAAATAATTTTTATTTTTGATAAAATTATCACAAATAATTAATAAATTATACATATAATTTAAAATTTTATCCTATAATACTATATCATACATCGCCATAAAGTTCACCATCAAATTGTTTATTAAGTACATAAATTTTCTATGGAAACATATATGCTCTTGCAGAGGAAATCAAATTTTGTAGAAATACATGAGAAAAAAAATACATGAACAAGATATAAAATACATAAACTACAAATTTATTTTTATCTACATTAGTTATATATGATCACCTTATATACTATTCCAATCATATAATAACATATAAAATAATTATTCAATGAATTTAATATTATAACATTTTTATATTAAATGTAAAGAGATTTGTAAATCAATTAATTCGGATGTAATTATTATATTAGCTGAGTGTTAGAAGCATTTCTCTAATACGAACACGCACCTGACACGTCCATATGTATTGAAATATTTTATTATTTTTTATTTTACAAATATTGTAAGGACATGGCTAGAACACATTTAGGACATAATTTGGATACTTTTGAAACATGACAGGGCAAATTTAAAATCAAATTAAGTAGCAATTTAACCCCCTAAATTTATAAATAAGTTGACAATTAGCTCTAAAGTTAAAATTGTATCCAATTAGCTCATAATATTTACAAATATAATTAATTTTTTTATAAAATTGGAAAAAATGTAAGACACATATAGAAATTTTATTTGAAATATATTATTAGAAACAAATTAAACTCTATTTATGTAAAATATATTAGTTTTTTATATTTTATTATTTAAATGTGAATATATATATATATATTAACGTGTTTATTTTATGTCGCATCCTAAATTTTTAAAATAATTGTATCGACGTGTCTGTATTGTATTTAAATCTGTATAGTGGATGTATACGCTAAATTTAGATTAGTCTTTCCCCATATCATTATACATGTTTAGATGTTCTAATCATCTATCTCGTAGTGCAAAACCAAAAATTTGATCTTCAATGCTCCCAATAATAAAATGTAACAAAAGAAAGAAAGAAAAAAAAAAAAAACACAAGCGAATCATTTTATTATATATGCTGAAGCATATGGATATTTAGTTTCTACATACATGAAGCCACAAGCACATCCATAGTATTGAAAAAGCAAAAACATAGAAAATATTGGAAGAAGGGAATACAATTAAACTCATCTAAATGCTACTCACACAGCTACATTTGCAACGAGACATGCATTTCTTGCAGTCAGAAAGTGTTAGCATCCCACCGTTACAGTCACACCTCTTAGTACACTTAAACCTTGAGGTGCCACTCCACCACAAGCACCGTGCCATGCACCGGAGAATAGGCGTGCATGAAGGGCAGCTGCGCTGCGCTTCATCTAGTCAACAATGCACCCCTTACATCCTCTGCCATCCGGCGGCTGACTGCAGGCAAACGCTGGAGAAATGATCGTCGACCATAAAATAAGCATCAGCAGTGATGCAACAGGCAATGAAGAACACATGATCGTCTTCTTTTCCATCGCTTGAAACTGAACAAAGAATAAATCCTATCGTAGACTAGCTCTTTGTCTTCACTTTTATGTAGACCTCTTTGAATTAATTGATATGTGATGGCAGCTAATTAGATAGCCTCTCATTAACTACACCGTTGGGATTCTGCCATGTCTTGGTTTGCGAAATGTTCTATCTCATCACCATATGTATCTCTTCATCTATAATTTCAGCAGTATCTGTGTTTTCTGAAGCCTAAAGTATCAAATAAACTTCTGAATTTATCTCAAAATGATAATTAATGAATTTTTTCATTAAATTTATTCTTGAATTTGTATTATTTCATTATAAAGTCTTTTTCTATTAAAATTATCTCTGATTTTGTATTATTTTATTATAAAAGTCTAAAATATTAGTTAAAGAGAAAGTTTGTATTATAAACAAAATTTAAGAGAATTAGACTCAAATCTACTTCGACAAAAACACATTTTCTCCTAAATTCTTAAATATCTAAATTCTAAAAACACAACTTTATTTGATAATAAAATTTTGTTAATTGAAGAATGCGAAAAAACGATGACTTCTTAGAGTAATAATTCTGCTCGTTCATTTAATTGCAGTAGATAAAAAAAGAGATGAATTAAACAAAAAGTATAATAGTGTGCAAAAGTGCTGCTAAAAATTTTTATTTTATAATTTAATATATCATATTTTTAAAATAATAAAATATTTGTCTTGCGAAAAATTATCGTGAGATAAGGAGTCCCTCTGAAAGGAAGAATAGAAGGAAAATTTTTCCCATAAAAAGGGTGAGATAAAGGATGATAGATAGTTATCATCTCGTCCACTTGTCATTCCTAAGTCAATGTCCTTTTCAATTAATTTTTTGATTTTTATGACGAAATAATATAAGATTAAGTATAATTTTGATGAAAAAGGACTTTTATGATGAAATAATATAAGATTAAGGGTAATTTTGATAAAATAATATAAGTTAAGGAGTAAAGTAGACTAAAAAGTTCATTTTTTCTTTTATTATTGCTTTGAGATAAATTCAAAAATTTATTTGATACTTTAACTGTTATCTAAATTAGAGAAATTAAAAAAAAAGGAAAAATCTAGAAATTTATATCAATAATGCTTCTTGATTCCAGTTGATTCCCATTCAAATGTGGATTAATGGCTATAACAGTCAATCACACATTTCTATTGGTATTGAAGAGAAATGTAATACCTATTTACACCGTTTGCACCATTTCTCTTTATTTATACCATTTGCACTATGTTCCTTTATTGTTGCATTAAGTCTCTCTTTATAGTTATATTATTTTCAATTTTTTTGATTAATGAGCAAATAATAAGTGCTATTTTCCTTTCTAATTCTTACTGTAAAATTTTAATATTTAAAATTAAAATTAATAAACATTTTTAATTATTTTATGTTTATTGGCAATGAAAGATTACGAAACTCTATGATTGATATAAGAATTATTAGAAAAAATAAAGTTAATACATTATAATAATACTCATTTGATTTTCCATTTCTATATAATTTGTAAACAGTCACTTGGCCAAAGGTGCATGTAGACCCCTGGACTACTGTTTTAGAAACAACTCACCCATTAAACTATTTTTTGGTTCAACGAAACCCTTTTCTTTTAAAGAACGGAACAACTAAACCCTTCCATTACATTAACAACAACGTTCGTCTATTTTTTTTACATATGCGGAACAAAGACTCCCGCTTTCTTCAATTAAAAAAGTAAAATATATTAAGTGGACCTACTAATATGAACTAATGTGCAATAAAATAATTATTGATGATAAAATTAATCATATAATTTATAACATTCAATTTATATGACTTATAAAACTAATTAGTTTTTTTAATTGAAATATTAAATTTATCAATTTCATTTAATTATTTAAATGATTTATCTAAATAAAATATGTAATGACAATTAGCAATAATTTTATTCATTTATCATAAATTTTTTCTCTTTTTAATTAATTGATTGAATAAAATATTTAACTAATTATTATTAATAATTGATATGAAATAAAAATTTTATACTAACTGAACTAATCAATTTATTAAAATTGAATTTCTCAATTTCAATTAATATGTAAATATAATAATATTAACTAATTAATTTTTATTTATTTTAAAAAATCATACACTTAAATTTTTTAATGATATACAAAATTGATAATTAAAAGTTAAAAATATCAAATATTTAAACTGTACTAAACTAAACTAAATTGTACCAAAAAAATTGAGAACCAAACTAAATCGTTTCAAAATTTTCGGATGGTATTGGTCCCTCAAAAAATTTTATGAAAATTTGGGACATTTCTAGAGAATTTGAAATTTCCAAACCACCCCACCCCATGCTCACCCCTAGTTTTAACATTTTTTTTTGTCAATTGTAGTCAATCAACATAAGAAAAAAAAAAAAAAAAAAGGAAAGATGCATTTGTTGAATTTGAAATAGGTTATAGTAGTAAAAAAGAAGTAGATAAGTTTGTTACTAAAGTATGTAGTCTTTATATTTTATGAGACAAAGAATTGAACATAAGTTGATGGAAAAAACAGGAAAAAAAAAATCAATTAGATTTCTAAGTTGGATAGTTTGGTACACTCAAAATTTCTTAATAATAATAATAATAATAAAGCAATTACTTTCCGTCTATATCTAACATTTTAGTTAGCTTTATACTTTATGTTATAGTTATATTTTGAGGATATTTTATAGAGAATTTGATTTATAAATCAAACCCAGTTTCAATTTTATAAATGCAAATTAACTAATATTAGTAATTAATCAAGAAAGTGAAACCCCTTGTGCCACATATACAAAAAAAAAAAAAAAAAAGGATGTTATTGTTAATGTGACAGAAGTGTTTAGTTGTTCCGTTCATAAAAACAAAAATATCTGGTCAAATCAAAAAATAGTTTAAGAGGCCAGTTGTTCCGAAAGCAATAGTTCAAGGGTCTACATGCACCTTTGGCCTTGTCACTTTGAGATAAACTACTGTTGAATTGCATTTTTCTACCTTGCAAACATTGATTTACATGTTTTTTTGACATGTATTCTTAACACTTTTAACTTTCATGGAATGAAGTATTATTATTTATATAGAATTAATTGTTTCAATTTTAATGCATTGAGAATTTTTATTTTATTATGAATAATTCTTAAATGAATATTTCATTTTATATAGAAAATGATTTTTTTAATTAATTGAAGATTTTTTTAAGAGTCAAATTTTATAAAAATTTGAATCATTATATTGAACAAATTATTCATTATATATGTATAATTACATAATTATCTATATTGATACTTATTTATTGTAGATCAACTTGATCTTATAGCATCACTCAATTTACACTTCGAGTGAATATAAATAAGAAAAAAAAAAAAAGGAAATTTTGAGTTTAAATTTCTTTGATGAGATTAGCAAATCTATGCAAGCAAGAGAGAATTTCATTCAATAAAAGGAAAAAAGAGGAATTTAGGGGTTTGATGAATGATTTTATTAATGAATGCACAGTTCTATGTTTGACCAATTATTTAGGGAGGAAAGATAATAAAAAGAAAAAATAAATTTTATTTATTTATTTATTTTTTCTTTTCATGTTTTAATAAAAAAGAATGAGGAAAAATAAAATTTTCCTCCTGCTTGGATAAAGAGGAATGAAGGAAAAATAAATTTATTTTCACTTATTCAATTAAAATATTAATGATAAAAAGATAAATTTATTATAATTTCATTCTATCATCACATTTTTTTTTATTTTGAAAAAAAATAAAGAGAAAAAAATAAAAATTATTTTCTTTCTCTTTTTATTTTTCTTTCATTTTTAAATAATAAAAAATTATAATCTTTTTTTATTTTTCTTTCCCCCTTATTTTACTAATAAGGGTTAAAAGTTGGGTTGCCAAATGAACTCCAGTGAAAGACAAAACAATTACCATTGCACTTGGGGTAAAGTCTCGTCGGTCAGAGTTGACTTCAAGATCTCCTGCACTTGGGAAAAAAAAAAAAAAAAAAGTTAAGTTTCAACTTCCAACAAGAAATGGACTCCAACTCCAATCCTGCAAAAATGACTATGCCATTAAAATCTTTGAATCACTTAGTACTAAAATGAGAGAAAAACAAAAAATAAAGTTTAAGAAAATTGATGAAATATTTAATTATTATTTTCATTAGCTTTCAATCTCACAATTACCAAAAAACGGCCTTCTTTCAATTTCATAAAAACAGTAAAA
>CATIWR010291659.1:0-10178 GCA_949677035.1 Omphalea diandra
GTTATGAAATCATGGGTGAAAAATTCTGCTCTAACAGCAAAATCAACAGAATCAGCTCTTGTTCTCTTGGATTACAACTTCCATCCAAGAGCTCTACTTCAATTACTCCATAATTCTCACTAACCATGCATGATTAACATGTCATGAGAGGTCAATTCCAGTTGAGAAGAAGATAAATTACTTACCTACTGTCCCAAAATTGGAAAACCTTAGGCAGCTCACTCTTTTCCTCTCTTCTTCTTCTTCTTCTTCTTCTTCTTCCTTTGCTCTCTCTTTGTTTCTGGTATAACCCACGTTTTTTTCCCTCAAAATCTAACCCTAATGGTCTGTGTTCTTATCTTAAATAAGTCAAAAGATTAGGGCTGGTTTCCTATTGGTTGAAAGTTAAAAGATTTGCTTTTAGTCCCTCTTCTTCACTCCTTCATCACCTTCGTCCATTCTCTAATTTCTAGATGCTCTTTGTACTTTTAGATGAGCTCTAAAACACCATTATTTATGATGCTATAATAAGCACACAACATGAAATAATTTGTCATATAACTATGTAAACACTGTATATATGTTCAAGTATCCCAAATGCAACGGTGCCATTGTCATTGTTGTGTTTTTACATTTCACATGTCTAAATGATTATTTATCCTGTGCATATGTTCATGTGAGATTTCATATCATTTGTTCGATGAATATATTAGTGTGATAATGCCAATGAATAGGGATAGGGATGTTACACTAACCATGCCTCTAGTATAAATCACAATGGCTAATCATACTCCTTCTCCTTCAAGTTTGCCACCCAGAAGATATTCAAAGTTGAATGTTAAGGAACTAGCCATGCATCCAATCCTTCAAGCCATATGAGGACCCTCTTCCCAAGCTACCTCTCTCATAAAGAGGGTCTTACCAATAAGTGCCACTCGTAGGAGCAATCCTCTACATCTACAACCTCGAGTTTCCATATGTGAGTAGACCTTCTTCAATCTAGTCACAACTATAAAGAAAACAAGCACCACCTGTAGGAGCAATCCTCCACTTCTACCACCTCAAGTTGCCATTTATGAGTAGACCTTTTTTAGTCCAGTCACAACTATAAATAAGATAGGAGAATTGCGATTAATCATTATAAAGAATAAGAAAACATAAAAGGAATGATATTTAACTTTGTTTTGCATAATAGATATATTTGATCCAAGGTTATAGTGTTCAGGCAGTTTCGCGTGATCTCGATAAATAACTCTTGATGGTATGTGAAACACCACCTCATAAATCGTGGGTAGTAGTCGTCCATGTCTGGTAGAGGGTCACCACCCTATAGCAACCCTAGCTCTAGTACCCAAGCCTATCAAGAAACTCAACATTAGTTAGATGATGACAAGGAAGATAAATAAGTTAAGAAAATAAAAAAGTTTAAAGAGTTACTTACCAAAAGTATCCACCAAGCATCACCCAATGATAACCCATGATTGCATCGATCAAGGAACCTATATAGATACACAAGGACCAAAGATCTTCAATCAAAATGGAGAATGAGCCCTAAATCCTCAAATGCTAACAATAGTTAAATCTCGACCACATTTGAGGGGTTCGCGAACAATGTCCCTGCAAACTGTACAATAGGAAGCACTGACCCACCTAGTCCACCAGCTCTTGTGAGCTAGTATTAGTAATAATGGGAACCTTCACCATCAAGCTGGAATGCTCTAAGGACAAGTTCCCCTTCATCCTAAGGACATACTTGAATAAATGGCAAACATAGTCTCTTTATAGTACTAGGTGGTAAAAACCAACATATGTAGGAAGATGGATTTCAAAGCAATGTATACCAATCATGAAGGTGAAATCCTCAAGAATGACAGTCATCTCCCTAATTTGAGGTAGGTGGAATGTGTGGGTAGTGTCCATCCACGACTCGATTAGCACCTACATCATATTAGAATAAGCTTGTGATGTCTTATTTGAGAGTGTTTAGAGAAACAGTACGAGGTCCATCTCTTCCAAGCGAGCAACAAGTTGGCCTAGCTGCTCCCTAGATTGAATTCCAATTGGGGTAACAAACTTGCATCCCTTACTAAAGGAAATGCCACTTTATAATAAAAAAAAGGCAAAATTCAATTTTCACAAACAAAAAAAGATAATAAAAAGAGAAAGATCAAAATTAGCATAGCAAGAAAAGAAGGCATCAAAGCAATAAGAAGGTTCATAGATAGACACATAAATCAAGAAATAATGATGATCGAACCAACAAGTGCAAAAATGACAAAAATCATATTGATAATCTTAAGTATGTAAAATATGTAATTTTTATGAATAATAATAATATTCCATTTCTGTGATGAAATTATAAAGCATAAAATAATTGAAACTAAGCACAATAAAGGGCAATTTGTGAAATCCTGTGAAAAATTATGAAAATTAATTTTGCTCTAAAAAAATTTCACAAGAATTCTAAATTCGATTAAACAATTATGCACACAGTGTTGACAAAGTCGACCCCCAACTTAGTTCCAACTCAATAGAGAATTTGTAGAATGATAAATAAAACTATTCGTAAAAAATAATAAATTGTTCAAAATCATGATATGAATTTTTATTTTTTATGGCTACCTTATAAATTAATTCCAATAATTCTTGTGTGAATTTCCTAAAACTAGCATATCACTAGAATCAAGGTAGTGAATTAATTGATAGGTAGCAAAATAAAAATTCCATAAAAGGTAAGTGTCCTATATCTAGTTCTAAATTTTTTAAGCTAACTTAATGTTTACAATTTTGAAAGCTTGTCAAGTTTTTTATGTTAATAGAAGATCTGAATACGTTCGTGGGAAAAAAAGAATAGTAATTGATTATCAACCTTTAAACAATGTTTTGAAGGATGATAAGTTTCCACTTCCAAATATCTCATCTTTGTTCACTTATCCAAGGCCAAATACATTTCAAAGTTTGATCTTAAAGTAGGATTTCGGTAACTTGGTATTAAACTAAAAGATCATCATAAGACAACCTTTTGAATTCCACACTAGCATTATCAATGTAAGGTAAAGCTATTTGGTCTTGAAGTTGCTCCAACATTGTTTCAAAAGGCAATGATCAAGATTTATGAACCAATCCTACACAGTACTCGTCTACATAGATAATATCCTACTAATTTCCCCAAATCAGTTGTCTCATCAACAAGCACTCTCTCAGTTTATTGGTCATACAAAGAGTTATGGTGTCATGTTGTCCTCCATCATAATGCACATTGCATAAACAAAGATGAAATTTCTTGGAATGATCTTCTAAGATAGTCAGTATAACCTAGGATGCCAAATTGGTGCAAAATTATTGAAATTTCTAGGTAAAGATCTCTTACATAAGCAAATTCAGTAATTTTTTAGAATTGCAAATTATCTTAGAGATTTTATTCCTTACTTCACCAAAATGACAAATCGACTTAGAATGATGCTAAAGAAAGACCTTCCTCAATGATCAAAATAACAGATGACAACTGTAAAAGTTCTTAAAGAAGAGATGCAAAATTTGCCACCTTTATAGATTCCCTTAATAGGAAAAAGAATTTTATAGACAACTGTAAATGATCACTATTAGGTAGCTATTCTTCTTGAAGAACAAAATAAACAAAGAAGAATATATGTTTTTGCAAGTGAAAAATTCAAAGATTCAGAGCTTTATTATCATTCCATTTTTGAATAGATCTTAGCTATAAAGAATGGAATAAAAAAATTTGAATTCCACCTCATTGACCATCATTTCACTGTCATCGTGGACTGTTCATCATTTCTAAGGATGCTAGAATTCAAAGGAAAAAAGATTTGCCTCATCCATAGTTATTAAGATGGAAAGAATGGTTTAGCAAGTACACTTTTGATGTTGCATATAAAGGGAGATAAGAATTTGATCTCGGATTTCTTATCTAGACCATAAACTATTTCTTTTGTTTATCCAATTAAAACTATTCCTCTCTTTCTCATGGCCTTATCTTCTTCAAACCTAAAATCCTATTTAAAAAAAAAAAAAAGGCAACTTAAGAGGTCTAATTTCCTACCACATATATCCAACTCACTGAACTTGCCAAAAGGCAAATCCATTGATCTAAAGGCTGAGAAAAATAGGGGCGATGAAATATATTTTCTAAGGGCTAATTATGGACCATAATGTTTAAGCCTTGCATTGCAAAAGGAAATCCATTGATTTAAAGGCTAGAACCATTTAAGAAAAGTCACCATATGGGATTGATCCTCTGTTGCTCTTTTTATTTTTGTAAGATGTGAGCAAAGATGATAAGGTCAAATTTTTATAGCTATGGTATTGAGATGACAAAGATACCATAGTAGACAAAGAAGTTATTCTGGCCATTTCCAATAATAACCTATTTTTGTGGAGAAATCCAAAATGGTATAGACTTTATGAAATGTGTAATCTAAATGAAAACTAAGAATGCTAAGGTAGGTTGGTTCGAATTTTCTTATATGGAAAGGCTAGTAGGAAAAGATTTGCCTTTGGCAAGTTTAGTGAGTTGGATGTATAAGGAAGGAAATTGGATCTCTAGAGGTGCCTTTATTATTAGATAGATCTGAAAGTTTGTGGATAAAAAATTTCATAAAGAATAACAAAAAGGAATTATATAAAAAATTTCAAAAAGCTAAAAAAATGAGCTATCATGCTAAAACCGCTTTGACCAAGTGAAAGTAAAGACCATAGACCATTAAAGTGTCCTGACATGACTTGTGTTAAAGGGGAAGCAGAGGCAAAACCCCAGGCAGCCTTTAGCTGCCCTAGTGCATTATAAACAATAACCTCACTTTGGGGAAGTTGATGACAACATCAAACATGAGGTCATCAAACTCGACCATTGCAAAAACTTCAAAAGCAAAGGGAAACCCTAAACATCTAAGTCTAAAGAGAATGCCAGTGAGAGAAATAAGAGAAAAGGAGGAAAAAAGCATAAATGGCCTTTAGGGCTAGCAACAACTCTTATATAGGAGGGGAAGTCTGTATAAGCAAGCCTTATCTTTATAGATAAATAATGCCCTTCCGCATTAGACAATTTCACTGTCAAATTGTTTTACGTATGGGCTGATCATCAAGTTGGTTGTACAAACAAGCCATACATTTAACTACTAAAGTTTAGCATAAAAGAAAAGGGAAGGAAAAGAAGGCCTATGGTAGAAATGACCAAATTGGCCCTTAATGCTATTAAAGCTCAAAAAAGCAATTTCTACCTCTAGATTATCTGTCAAATTACCAAATTATCCCTAAAATGCTATAATTTAGCCCTAGGGACATTAGAAGGATCTCCAAAATGAAATCTATATTTCAGAAGTTATCCTAGCCAAAGACACATGACCAATAAATACTCTATAATATTAAACCTAGAATAACTATTCCAATAAGATTGCATCTCTAAAAGAGTTAGAAGGGCTGTAGTGTTGTAAGTTCACCCCCAAGAAAACCAGAAGGGCTATTATGATATGAGATAACTCCTTTAAGTGCCAGAAGAGTAATTATGCCATAAAATCATCTTTAAGAAGAATTTTTGCACTGAATTTCCCTGTCAGAATGGTTGACACACCGCAAACAAATTCAAAAAGATTAGTAGCTATGAGAAGACTGATAGAACATACATAACACTTTAGTACTTACTAGAGAACTGCCATAACAAACTTAATACCTACTAAAAAGCTGCTAAGACCCTTATTACCTACTAGAAAGCTGCTAGGATACCTAGTAACTACTAGAGAGATGCTGAAAACATACAAAACATACTAGTACCTATTAAAAAGATGTTGAAAACATATAAAACACATCGATATCTATTAGAGACCTACTAGAACAAACTTTAACACCTGTTCAAGGAGCCATTAAAGAATTGTATTCTTTGATATTCTTTCTTATGTTTACATTTATGTATTGCTTTATTAAGTATTATTCAAATGATTATCTCTCAAATGTCATTTTCTAAGCCCTACGAAGTACAGTGTAAACTATGAGCGTCGAATTTTGGGCCTAGGATGTAAGCCCAATGATCAAAACTATTGGAATTATTCCTTAAACATGCAAGGGAAGAAGAATAAAGGCCTAAGAATGCCTTGGATCAAGCCCTAAACTAAGTGCAAGCCTAACTAAGCTTAACTCACTAACCTATTAGCCATTCTTTAAATGGCTACACAACCAACTTATTTGGCTGTACAACCATATACTTAGTTGTACGCTAAGTGTAAAACCCTAGATAAAAAAAGGATCTAAAACCTTGCCCCTTATTAAACCCTTGACTGTACAGTTAACATAGTGGGCTATATAGCTAACCTGTTGGCTATATAGACCACTATAAAACCTTAATTTTAAAAGCTTTATGGCCCTTATATGTCATGGGCCATGAATGAAATGCAACTTACATTATTCTAGCTTTGGTGCACCCATCTCTCTCTATAATACCCCTTTTTTAAATCGGGAGAAGAAGGTTGGAAACCCTAAAGTTACTCTGACAGAATCTCCATTTAATCATTCTTATAAACAACAATAAAACCCTACCTCACTCACACCAAGACCTAAGGTTGAATCAAGACATTAATTGCTTAACTTTATACATTTTCATTACCTTTTTAAAGGATAATCTTGAAGCTAAATGCCTTTGAGAGTAAGACAATAATCTAAAAGCATTTTACTTTCCACTTTTTTCTTTTCTTATTTTCAAAAAACCTAGATTATGTGGGCTATATAGACTTATAGTAATCTATACAAAGCACCTAGAAGGCTATATAGACCATTTAATGGTTGTACAATCCTTTTTGATTAAGGATAGTTTGTGAAATTCTTTTATAGTTTGTGAAATTCTTTTCCTTCTTTATCTAGATTCTTTCTTTTTAAGGTTTCATATGGGTGTCTTGGAAGCTCTGTTAATAGAATAGAGGTAGGTTTTATGACCTAAGACTCCTATTTAATCAAATAATGAGGTAATGATCAAGCTTGAATGGTGTTTTATGGTTTGCATACACTAAACTTTCTCTCTTTTCTCTACCTAACATTTTAATGTGTGATGCATTTTTTATTTTGATGCCATTTTGGCTATAACCAAGTGATGGACTCACCATCCCTATGACCTTAAGAGCCTTATTATTTAGTTATCATTTTCATTTTGGTTGAGCTTTAATCACCATTATCATGGAAACAGGTGATTAGCTTCCTAGCTAACACACTATATGCTTTTTTTTTTTTTTAATGCTTTGTTGGATTGAAGTTAGGGAGAAAGATCATCCCTTGATGATCCCATCATATTGCATCTTATATTTTCTTGTATGTATTTTGGCCTTATAATGATTCTTTTTGTTTGACACCTTAGTTCCAAAATGGTTATGGATGTTCACAAATGCTTGGCTCTTTATGAGTATTATGGGAAAGGGTTTAACAGCCCTAGGACTTCATTTGTTAAGACTTTGCCCAAGGACTTGAATTCCTAAAAAATGCACTTGTATTTCATGTCTATCAAGCTTGTTCTCTATGATTCATGTGTATGTATTTTATTTGTTATTATTGTCATTTTATGATTCATGTCATGTTGGGATTGTGTTGACTTGAGACTTAGGTTCCCTTGACTTGCAGAAGATTTAGTGAGCCTTTTTCACTTGCATCCATTTCTTTATATTTTTTCATTCCATTAGATGACCACTAACTTGTTTGCTTTCTTTGTGTGTAGGTGATATTATATGCATGGTAATCTTGGTTACGCATGGTTAAAGGTGTTTGATGTGCATGACCTCCCTATTTGATATTGCATGCTTCCTTCCCCTTTAGTATGCTTATAATGCCTTAATGATGATGTGCTGGATTGGATGTGCTAGAAAAATGTTTATGAGTGATAACCAACTTAATTTATAATAAGGATAAAATGGTAAAAAGTGAACCAAAGATGTATGAAGGTCAGATCCCTAAATCTGGGTAGTTTGGTAATGCTTAATGTGAGCATCAGGTTTTAAGCCTTAAGATGTAAGCTTGATGATGAAAACTATTAAAGTTATTACCCAAGATGTAAAGGGGAATTGTAAAGGAAAAGAAATAAAGGCCTTGAGAAGCCTTGGATCAAGCCTTAAACCAAGCCCAAGCCCATTAAGCCTAGAAGCCTAAGTTTGCTAGCTGTACAACCATCTCAGTTAGTTGTACAACTAAGCACTAAACCTTAGCCAATATAACCTTTGAAATCTTGCATCTTATAAACTAAATGGCTATATAATAAACCTTTTGGCTGTATAGACCACTTAAAAATCATAATTCTAGAACCTTCATAGTCATTGTCTATTATAAGTTATGAATGAGGTGTAACCAGAACCATTCTAACTTTGGTGCACCACTCTCTCTATAAATATCCAAACTTTATAGAGAGAGGAGAGGCTTGTACGACCTAAGGTTTGCTAAAATTACAACTCACACACTTAAATACATAAAAACTAAAAACCTAACCCATAACATTAAGACATCCAAGGTATCTCTTAAGGTTTTTAAAACTTCATTTTGCATATTCCTTAGCATTTAGAGGATGATCCATCAACTCTACTACATTTGAGAGTAAGGCATAACCAGTAGAGCATACAAAATCTTAATTTTCTCCTCCTCTTCTTCCCTTCTCTTTTTCTTTTCTCTTTGGAAAAATCTCAGTCCCAGTATTCTATACAAACCTTTTTGTGGTCTATACAAACCATCAGGTAGGTTGTACAGATTGCCAGTTAGTCTGTACAACCCACATTGACTGTGAACAACACTGTTAGACTAGGATGGTTAATCTTAAGTCTAGAACCTCTTTTAATCTTAACAAAGGAGATTGATCACCACTAATATTTCAAATAAGTGTTGATTTTACAGAAATAGATAAATCTCCTAAGAAGAGATGGTAGGAGTTATTAAACTCCAAAGTAACAGGTAAATCGCGACCGTAATCTAGGATTCGCGACCTCGACAAATGTTAAAACATGCTAAAAATCAGGCAGGTGAAATCGCGGAGCCATTCTCTGCCGCGATTCATTCAAAAGAAGGAGTCCAAAAATTCCAGATGAATTCGTGGTGTGTGTCACACCTCAGTCATGACCGCTAATTTCGAAGTAACTCAAGTGGTAGCAAGTCCACAATAAGAGCATGACAAGTGTCCCAGGTGACCGTTGGAAGACAAAAATTGCGAAGGCTATGTGTTGGTAGTGACCGCGATTCGTGAAGTGGAGAATGTAAGTTTTGACAGACGAATTCGCGTCCTCAGCTGCATCCTGAACAAACTAATTCGCAACCTCTATTTTTATGGGCAGGTGAAAGGCAATGACTATATTTTCCTAGTGAAACAATAAGAAGCTACCATGTGTACTAGCCGTTAGACACAAACAAAATTTTTCATCATAATTTTTAGCTCCCGTATGGAAATTCAGAATTTGCAACTGCAAAAGAGTAATAACGACCGCAAATGAAGCTTGTCAAACATTTAATGCAAAATCTGTTTAGCACACTTTGAAGATTTTGTACCAGTTTTATTACAACGTCTCTTTGGTGGATAGAGGCTATAAATACCTCACCAAATAGATGTAAATGCAAGAGATTTCATTAATTTGTAACCCAAACTCTTGCAATTTTGCTACTCATTCATTTCTTTTCTTTTAGTGATTGTTTGGTATGAGTATAAACACCATTTGTAAAGGTTGTATTGTTAGCCTGTTAAAACACTCTAGAGAGGTTATTGTGTGAGCCTGAAAAACACAAGTGTAAAGGTTATTGTGTGAGCCTCTAAAACATAAGTGTAAAGGTTATTATGTGAGCCTTTGAAAACACAAGTGTAAAAGTTCGGTGTGAGCTTGAAACACCATTGATAGTTAGTGGAATACCCAATTACTGAGAATTGGGGAGTGGATGTAGGGTCGATTATACTCGAACCACTATAAATCGTGTGTCCTTCAATCTTCTTCTACTTTTCTATTTTAATTTTTATATAACAATTCAACCCTCCCTTTCTTGGTACTAAGGGCCAACAAGTGGTATCAGAGCAAGGTTTGGGTGAATAAAGATCATGGCATAAAAAGGAATCCATACACATCTCAAACCCTACTTTGATGGAGCTGACTATACTCATTTGACGTATAGGATGGAAATTTACCTTGACACAGATGTGGTGGATCTTTGAAATGTTATAGTCAAAGAATGAAAGCCACCCA
>CATIWR010291672.1:0-17249 GCA_949677035.1 Omphalea diandra
TGGCTTAATGACTTCTCCTTTAAGAGTGTCATTCTCTTTTCTTAATGAAGCCATTGAAGAAGATGAAGTGGAAAGTTTTTTTTTACTAAATTTTTGAGTTCTTCATTAGAAGTCCTCAACTCATTTACAAGATCACTAAGAGTCTTGTATTCATCTTCTAATTTTGAACACCTTTTCTTATAAGTTTTAACTTGTGACTTATACTTGTCACACCTTATGGTTAGAGTCTCTAGAAGCTCTTCATCTATCTCATCAAATTTGAAATCAGAATGAGAATGGGAAGAAGTACTTACCTCATTTGTAAGATCTTCTTGTGCCATGAAGCATATGTTGGTAACCTCTCCTTCTTCCTCTTCTTCACTTGAGCTTTCATCCCAAGTGGCTGAAAAACTCTTCTTCTTCTCCTTGTCCCATCTCTTCTTCTTTTTTTAACTTGGGACATTCATACTTGATGTGGCATTGCTTGCCACAATCATAACATATGACATCATTGGATTTCTCTCTTGGATTAAGAGTTGTCTTCTTGAAGCCTTTTCTTTCTTTTCTTTTCTTGATTAACTTCTTTGTCCTCCTAGAGAGCATTGTTAACTCTTCTTCTTCCTTGTCACTTTCTTTATCACTTGAGGTGATCTCTACCTCCTTTTCTTTTGTTAAAGCTTTAAGAGCCATGATTTTTCTCTCTTTCTCTGGTTTGTCTTCTTGGCCTCTTAGTTTCTTCATTTGTTCATTTTTTGTAAGGCCAACTCTTGACTTAAGAGTTTGCCTATCAACACATCGATTGGAATCTTTCTAATCTTTGGATTTGACTCTTGTATACTACAAACTCTAGCACCAAATTTATCGAGAGGAAGATTTTTAAGGATTTTGTGTTTACCTCATAGATAGTGAGAGCTCTTCCAAATTTGTTCGTGTTGGTGACAATGGACAAAAGCCTATTTGTCATTTTTGTGACACTCTCATTGTCCTTTATCATGAAGAGTTCTCATTCAGTGACATACATCTCCAAACGGCTTGATTTGATTAGAGTTATGCCTTCATGATAGTTCTCTAGAGTCTTCCAAATGGCATAAGTTGTTTGACAATGTTATACTCCTCCAATCTCTTCTCTAGAGAGTGAGCTTAGAAGAATGGTCATTACTCTTTTGTTCTTGCCATTTGATCTCCAGTGAGCTTCAAACCATTCTTCCCTTTGGATTAATTCTTCATTATCATCTACAACTCTGGTGGGCGGCTTCCATTCCTTGATGACCACATCCCAAAGATCCACCACATCTATGTCAAGATACATCTCCATCTTATACTTCCAATGAGTATAGTCTGTTCCATCAAAGTAAGGCTTAAGTTATGAGTGGATTCCCTCTTATGCCATGATCTTTGTTCACCCAATGAAGGTTTGATTATGAAGTTAGGCTTTGATACCACTTGTTGGCCCTAAGTACCAAGAAGGGGGGTTGAATTGGTGTATACAAATTAAAATTGGGAAGAGAGAAGAGAAATGAGTAGGAAAGAAACACATAATTTATAGTGGTTCAGGTATAAACAACCCTACGTCCACTCCCCAATTCTTAGAAATTGGGTACTCCACTATCTTTCAAAGGTGTTTTCAAGCTTACACCAAACTTTTACACTTGTGTTTTGAAGGCTCACACAACAACCTATACACTTGTGTTTTGAGGCCTACACAATAACCTTTACACTTGTGTTTTAATAGGCTCACACAACAACCTCTCTTAGTGTTTTGACAGGCTCAGACTATAACCTATTACAATTGGTGTTTATACTCTTACCCAACGACTTAAAGAATAGAAAAGAGTGAGTAGCAAAATTGCAAGAGTCTGGTTTACAAAGTTACGAATTCTCTTGCATTTACATATGTTTGATGAGTTATTTATAGCCTTTACCCACCAAAGAGACGTTGCAAAAAAATTGGTACAAAATCTTCAAAGTGTGCTAGACAGATTTTCGCATTAAATGTTTAACAGTCTTAATTTGAGGTCGTTACTACTCGTTTGTGGTAGCAAAATATAAATTCCATAAGGAAAACCCCATTTGTGTCTAACAGGTAGTCCACGTGGCAGCTTTTGATTAGTTCACCAGGAAAATACAGTCGTTGTCTTTCACCTGCTCTCAAAAATAGCGGTCGTGATCTATCTTATATAGGACACCACTTTGGACGCGAATTCCTCTGCCAAAAGTGTTCATCTTCTTCTTTTTGGTTCGCAGTCGCTACCAACAAGTTCACATCACTATTTTTGACTTCCAACGATTACCTAGGACACTACTGTGGTTATGGACTTGAGTACATCTTGAGTTACTTTGAAATTCGCGGTAGCGATTAAGATGTGACACACAGCGCGAATTCGTTTGTCACTTTTAGAGTTCTCCTTTTGGATGAGTCACGGTCGAGAATGACTCTGCGATTTCGTCTGTCTAATTTTCTAACAAGATTTCTCATGGATCGCGATCGTGAATCTTAGATTGCGGTCATGATTTAGAAGTCACTTTACTACATTCTTTGAAGACTAAGAACTTTATCCAACTTCCAACTTAAAGATTAACAAAAAAAATTGCAAAACAACACTTAATATGAAATATTAGAATTGATCAATCCCCTTTGTCAAGATCAAAAGAGATCCAAGACTTAAGGTTACCTATCCTAGTCCAACATTATGGATGGGATTAAAAAAAGTTTTAAGAGATTAACAAAATCCATAATGTGATGGGAGTTCTGATATAATGATAACGAATATGAAAAACCTCACAAAGGAAAGCTAGAGTTTCTTATCAAATAAGATAGAATACAATGATAAGGAGAAGCTTATATATATATAGTGATAATAGCTATTTAATAATATTTTATTTTTTTTGTGTATCAAATATACTTTGGGAGTTTCAGTGGTTTTCCTTTTCTATCGAGATTAGCTCAAATACAAAAAATTATACCTTAAGAGCTCTAAGGATTTTAATCATTAAATAAATAATCTTATCTGAGTACACTTAATTAATTTGAAAGGTGTATTTCTAACATCATTCTAAAAAATAAAAAAGATTGTTTGGAAAAAAAATTTACTTAGTTGATTTTGACTAAGATGTCCTAAATAAAGATAAATCATTATGTTTTGCATATATATATATATATATCACATATAACATATTATATATAAATAATTAAAATAATATAATTTATATTAAATATATTTTGAAAATAATTTTTAAAACATTCAGTTAAAACTAAACTGAATTGAATACATTAAAATATAATTTAATTCTATTCTTTTAAAATTTTAAAATATAAAATTTAATTAATTTAATTTTAATAAAAACCTAATCAATTGAATACAATCAACTAATGAAAGAATTCTCTACCAAGTTCTTTAAATTTCCAAAAGTTTAATTCTTTGGCATGAAAGTTTTTGACAATCATCCACATGAACCAATATTTTAAAAATCAAATTGGATTATCAGTTGAACTAGTTAAATAGAAAGTCAAATCTCTATTTTTTTTATTTTTTAAAAATATTTTAATACTATTTTTAAATTTTATTTGTTATTAAAATAATTAAATTGAATCAATTAAATCAATTGATTTAAAAATGGATTAAAGGCCAATTTAGCTCTTAAATTATTTGGGCAAGTTCAATTGAGCTCAAATGTAATTTTATGGCCTATTAGCTCTAAAAATTTTAGAACCTAGCTCAAATAGGTCATTATGTATAGAGTAGCTTACACGCAATCAAAAATAGGTCTCCAAATTTGAGTTTCCAACCTTATGCGAGATTAAAAATGGTATTTTCTTTTCTCTCTCTCTCAAAAAAAAAAAAAAAAGACTTCTCCTTCTTTTCCACCTCAAATCTATCGTCTCTTCATTTGATCAAAAAAAATTATGTTATCTCTTTCTCTGCTTCCTTCTTTTGCTCCTCTTTCCTCTACATCCTCAAGAACTCGGATGTCATCATCCTTTCCTTTCCCTTTCTCTTTCCCTTTATTTTTCTCTTTATCTTTCTCTTACTCTATTAACCCTAACAAAAATTTTCCTAATAAACAAACAGACCTATTTAATCACACTTACACCTTTTAATCTCAATTTTAATCACAATAACACGTTCTACTACTCTAGTTCTTACGATCCTCAGTATAATTTTAGTTCTCACCTTCACTTTCTCTATAATTATGATATTAATGATGATGACAACAAGCCGACTATTGTGGTGAATTTATAGTTCTGGTATTCTTCTATCATAACACCTTCACTTTCTGATTATTCTATTTCTACACCTTCACTTCCGATTATAATGGTGAATTTGTGATTTTTGGATGGTAGATATGTTGTGCTTCCCTTGTTTGTGGATATTAAATTAATTCTTAATTATCCAATCCAACGAGCCGATTCATCTGCTAGTAATAACAATACTAGCTATTCCCCACTAGCAGTACTCGAGAAATCGATCTGATTCTTTAACAAGCAATAACTGATGTGTAGTCAATCACCAAGCACATGATCTTTGTTGGGTGCTTGTAAGAGTGTATTCAGGTGTATGAGAGAAAAATTGTCTTACAGGAAATCCTTGTGTGAAGAAGAATCCCCATGGAGGCAGGACAAGAGAAAAATTTCTCCCATCAAGAGGACTGAGCTAGGGAAGCATAATAACCCTGCCTTCGCCCTACCCCGTTACCATTCTTAGATAAAAGGAATCATATTCCTTTAGAATGTCTATTGTAATATGGTAAAGTGTGTGACATGGTGAGGTGAAAGCAAGAAAAAAAATTTGAAAATTAGTAGTATTCAAAATATTAATCCAATGAGTTAATTGTGTTGTGAGTGGTTAAAATAAAACAAAAGTCAGAAAATGGGTGGATTTATTTTTGAGTTGAGATATTTTCAAGTCGATCAGATCGATTCTGGATTGCCTAGATTTTGGATGAGTTCGGATTGCCTATTGGATTTGCATATAAAAAGGTTAGATTTTGAGTTTATTATTAAACATAATATTTCAAGTTGGTCATTTTTTATTCAAATTTTTTAAAAATATTCATTTAATTTGTTTATTATTTATGCAATATTTTCTCATAATTTATTAAGAAAAATAATATTTTTTAAAAAATAATTTTTTAATCAAATAGATTTTATATAAATAGAATTCAATTATAATTTTTTTATTTTTGTTCAAATAATTAAATAATTATATATAATGAACTAAGTTGATATAAAGTTACATTTAAATTATATATCATAACAAACAAATGCACAAATAAATATATAGTATACAATGATAACAAACCACCCACTATAAGAAACTTCATTTATTGTAATATAAATTTATCTGATAAAATTTTTTATTTTAATATATGATTTTATCGTGACAAAAATCAAAATTGTTACAATTATTATGAAAAATAAGTAAATTTGCAACAAATTTTTTAATTCAAAATTTTTTTTTATAATAAATAAGTATATAAGATAAATTATGATATAAATTTTTTTCTCATAATGTTTATTATAATAATTTGGCTTTAAATTTCTACTGCCCATCAAATTATAAATAAAAATAATATTGTCACAATAATATTTTTGCCACTATATTAAATCATTTAAGATATTATGATAAAATTATTTTATCACAATAAATAATTTTTAGTTTTATAAAATAGCTTATCACAATAAATAAGAATTATAATTTAGACACATTAAAAAATACAATAAAATTAAAAGTAAGTTTATTAAAAAATACAAAAATATCACTATATTTTAAACAAAAAACAATAATAAAAACAAAAATAAAACAAAAACAAAAAAAATCAATGAAAATTAAAATAATAATCAAAATGAGAACAAAAATGAAAATGAATTAAAACTAAAATGAAAACAAAAATAATAATCAAAATCAAAATCAAAACGAAAGCAAAAGCAAAAGCAAAATCAAAATCAAAATCAAAATAGAAAACGAAAACGAAAATGAAAATGAAAACAAAAACAAAGATAAATATAAATATAAATATAAAACACTTGATGAAGTTATATTTGAAAAAGTAATGGCTATGGAGAAATCTTAAAAGAAAATTTGTTTCATTGAATCAACAAATCAAAAGAAGAGCAATCCATAGTATAAAAATTACAAATAAATTATCATGATTCACTCAATGAAAATATTTTGTTTTTAATTTGTCAATTTATTGAATTGACAGTATTTGAAAAAACATATCATACAAAGACAATTAAAGAGATTTGAAATATTTTACTTAAAACTT
The DNA here is from genome assembly GCA_949677035.1 of Omphalea diandra. NCBI lineage: Eukaryota > Viridiplantae > Streptophyta > Magnoliopsida > Malpighiales > Euphorbiaceae > Omphalea > Omphalea diandra. The sequence continues at coordinate 6,247 of CATIWR010291672.1, forward strand.
ATGAAGGTGCAAATTCTATGAAATGAATAGGAAGTAATTTGAATTAATGGAGCGAGACAAATATGAAAACATTCGTAAGTATTTTTGACGAGTAGAAAAAAAATTGATCAATGAGATAAAAAAAAATTGGAGAAAGATTGTCAAGTCAATTTGATTATGACAAAAATCTTACACGATGATGCTAAATGCTGGAAATTAAACTTGGGTTGGCCCACATATGTATATGAACATTAATTAATGAAAAGCTTCTCCCAGAACTAGAAAGTACAAACCCAATAACCAGGTGATTGCGATTGGGTCATAAAGACAAATTTGTGGGTCCTCAACAAAGCCGTCTACAAATAACTGGCGGCTAACTATGAACCACAAACCAATATTCTCCATGGAAAATTTGTTCATAAAATTTTGATAGGCTTCGAATAAGTGAACTACAAGGTGTGGCTCAATGAATTGACCCCCTTACATATAGCAAGTCAAATAAGAATATGCCAAGTGAAATCCATTTCTTTTATAATTCTTTTTAATATTTAAAATCTTAAATTAATATTGAATATAATTATTCACAACCTTCTATCATTTTTTTTACTATCCACAAATTATGTCATAAATTGTGTCACAAAACACTCCCAAATATTGACAAATGGCTTCTTAAGAATGTGTCAAGTAGCATCCCTTCCATTTATAATCCTTTTTAATAGGGTATTATAAATTATTATCTTTTGTTTTCATAATCCCTTTTTAATTGATTATAACTCGAAAAATTATTTATTGGTGAAATTTTAATTAAATTCATTCATAAATTATACCATTCACCATAAATTATATCATTAAATTAATTCATAAATACAATTCATGATCACCATTTTAAAACTTATTGACAGTTACAATATTTAAAATTTCACACTAATACTAAATACAATTGCTAACAACCTTTTATCACCTTTTATACCATCCTGAAATTATGTCATAAATTATATCACAATCTATTTTATACTCTAAAAATATAACTACAATACATTCATTCACAAATTATATCATAAATTATTTAAATCTCTAAAAATATAATTAATGATCAATATTTAAAACTTATTGATAATTACAATATTTGAAATACCACATTAATGCTAAATATATTTATTTACAATAAATACCATAATTTATTTTATTCTCTACACTTTTAGTGCTCGATGTGAATATGAAAAATATTGAATTTTTAGGCAATTATAAAATTTAATGACATTTATACCATTTTTCTAAACACAAACTCTATATATAATTCAAATTTTATATATAAAAAAAAGCTATAGTAACTTATCCTCTCTATTTTATCCTTTATATTTCACAATTTGTGTCTTCATTTCCTATTTTCACTGAACATTTTATGTCAAATATCATGAGATTTTGTCTACTTTTTGTTTTGTTACTATATTTATAATGAGTCAAAATTAATTATTTATTTTCATGACTTGCAAAAAAATGCCAATAATACTTCTTAATTGAGGATTTAAATTTTGAAAAAAATACTGAAGAATCAAAGTGAATGCATCAAGATTCTAGGATATTAGTTTTAAAACTGAAGTTTCAATAATATTGAGATAGTTTTTTATCATGAGAAGGTAACACAACTATATTTTTAACTATAAAAGTAAAAAAAAAAAAAAAAAAAAAAAAGCAAGACACTGTTATTTATTATTTTAACTTATATTAATTTCCTTTCTAACTTCAATATAAGCAAATTATAGGTTAGTGCCATTACCAATAAAGAACATTGTTGAATTATTAGGGACAAAAAATGTGTCATAAATTCATTTTATTGTATTACTAACTCTTCAACACTTATAGAAATATTTAAGGTCATAACCATCACTTTGAATATTTGCATAAAGATAATTTGGTACAAAAATGCTAAAAATTTCAATTTATAACAGTAATAATACTACACAAAATAATTTATTAAAATTTTTAAAAATACTATAAATGTATCATTAGATTGATTAAATAATTTATAAAATTTTTAAAGAATATCATAAATGTATCATCAAATTAATTAAAATTAATATGAAAAATTAAGCATAATAAATTATTATAATTTTAAAAACCGCCATAAATGTGTCATAAATTCATTTGAATATATTACTACCTCTTCAAGACTTATAGAAAGACTCAAAATCATAAAAATTTCTTTAAATATTTTCATAATTGATTCATAAATTGTATAAATTCTAATTTATAAAAGCAATAATACTATATAAAAAATTTATTATAATTTAAGAATATCATAAATACATCATAAAATTAATTAAACTTAATTTAAAAAATTAAGCACATAATCAAATAAAAAAAAGCTAAATAAGATAACATATATTAAGAAACAACAATATAACGTAAAAAAATATTAACATTACCCAAAATGAGAATCTCCGCAAGAGCTAAATGTAATAGATCGCTACCACAGTCTTTAGCCATCATAAAAAGTATAAATGTAATTATTATATCAGATAATAATAAAAAAAGCATTAGAACAATTAAAAAAAGATAAAAACAAAATCAAAATAAAGTTTCAAACTACCTAAAATAGAAACTTAAATAATCAAAATGAGTAATAATAAATATGTCAAAAAGAAAAGTTAACAAAATTAATTACAAAAAATAACTATAAATGTAAAAGATAATAAAAAGGTGTGTGTGTGTATATATATATATATATATATATATATATATATATATATATAAAATAAAAGAAAAATTAATGCCATAAACATAGTTAATAAATGCAAGAAAAAACAATAATAATAATAATAATAATAATAATAATAATAATAATAATAATAGAATAATATAATATTAATATATTATTTTAATGACCAAGATATAAGCTTAATCTTTGAAATAGAAAAAATTTCAATACAAAAATATATAAATAAAAAACTTAGTATTAATAAAAATACAAATCCAAAAAAATATTAATCAAATCAAATAAAAAATTGATATATAATTCAAAGAACAAAACTATTGAAATAAAATATATGAAGAACACAAACAAAATATCAAATAATATATTCAAAAAAACAAAATAAGAATAAAAAATAAATAACAAATAATAAAAATACTACTAAACTATCTAATTAACAAAAAATTCATAATTACTATTTACAATAAAATTAAAAAATAAGAAAATAATATATATAATAAATATTTAAGAAAAAAGTAAAAAAATAGCTACTATATATTTTAATATATTACTAAATAATAATAAAAATATAATTAAATCTTTTTATTTCAATAAATTTATGCATCGCATAATCTTAAAATTAGAAATAATGTAATGCTGCTTTCCCATCGAGTCGCTTCAGCTTCCCTTTATTTTCCAACCATTGCATGTGGGTATCTGTCCACGTCCACGTATCTTTTGGCCTCCTCCATTCACTTCGTCTCGGAGATCTCGTGATCTGACATCTACTTTTATGCAATGTCTTTAATACAAGATTGGAGATTATTGCGATCGGTTGGCGAATTTTCAATTCAATTGGTTTGATTTAATAATATATTTTTTAAATTTTTTATTTAAAAATTAGAAGAGAATATATAATATAATAAAATAATTTAAAAATTAGAAAAGAATATATAATATAATAAAGTAATAAAAATTATTTTTTAAATTTTAAATTTTGAGTAAAATAATGTAATTTTTCAAAATTTTAAATTTTTTTATAAAAATAATATAATTTTAAATTGAATTGATTTGATTCAGTTATGATTTTTTTTAAATTTAATCAAGTTTTTTTCTGATTTGAATTGATATTTTTGAAGGACATTTTTAATATTGAACCAGACGATTTTCGATTTTACCAGACCCGCTGGTTCTGAAAACAGTGGTTTTATGCATGTTTGGACGGGGAGGTAAATGCCATATTTTATTAGTATTATTTTTGAAAAATTTCATATAAAATTTTTGAGTTTCTATTTACTTGTAAATGCTTAAATGGGAATTATATCAGAAAATATCCAAAAAAAATAAATTACTTATTAAACATTATATATAAATTTCAAAGTTTGTGAGCATTGGTTATGTATTTCCCATGTCTTCCGCTTCAATCCCTCCTTTTTCGTTTACAGATATTGCACCGTAACAATAATAGAAATTATGCTTCGATCATCTGCTGTTCAATCAAAAACATCAGCAGGTTCCCTTCTCTTTTCCTTCTTTCTTTCTTCATTATTGCATTGCAAATTTGCCTTTATTTTCTTTACACAGAGAAATAATGGGATCGAGTCATTTCAATTTCTGTTGATAGGTTTGAATTGACGTAGTTTTCCTTTTCTATCGAGATTAGCTCAAATGCAAAATTTATACCTCAAGAGCTCCAAGGATTTTAATTATTAAATAATTAATCTTATTTGAGAGCACTTAATTAATTTGAAAGGTGTATCTCTAACATCATTCTAAAAATAAAAAAGATTGTTTCGAAAAAAAATTTTACTTAGTTAATTTTGAATAAAATGTCCTAAATATATACAATAAAATAATTTATTATGTTTTGCATATATATATATATATACACACACACACACACATATAACATATTATATATAAATATTATCTATATATATACGCACACACATATAACATATTATATATAAATAATTAAAATAATATAATTTATATTAAAATATTTTGAAAATAATTTTTAAAAAAATTCAGTTAAAACTAAACTGAATTGAATAAATTAAAATATAATTTAATTATATTCTTTTAAATTTTAAAATATAAAATTTAAGTAATTTAATTTTAATAAAAACCTAATCAATTGAATACCATCTACTAATGAAAGAATTCTCTGCCTAATTGATTAAACTTCCAAAAGTTTATTTCTTTGGCATGAAAATTTTTGACAATCATGCACATGAACCAGTATTTTAAAAATCAATTTGGATTATCAGTTGAACTAGTTAAATAGAAAGGCAAATCTCTATTTTTTTTATTTTTTAAAAATATTTTAATAATATTTTTAAATTTTATTTGTTATTAAAATAATTAAATTGAATTAATTGATTTATAAATGGATTAAAGGTCAATTTAACCCTTAAACTATTTGGGCAAGTTCAATTGAGCCCAAATTTAACTTTATGGGTTATTTTCTATAAAAATTTTAAAACTAGCTCAAATAGGCCATTATGTAGAGAGTAGCGTACACACTATCAAAAATAAGTCTCCAAATTTGAGTCTCCAACCTTACAGGAGATTAAAAATGGTATTCTTCTTTCTCTAAAAAAAAAAAAAAAGGGTCTTCTTCTTCATTTCCTCCTCAAATTTGTCGTCTCTTCATTTGATAAAAAAAAAATTGCTATCTCTTTCTTTGCGTTCTTCTTTTGCTTCCCTCTCCTCTACATCCTCAAGAACTCAAATATCATCATCCTTTCCTTTCCCTTTCTTTTTCTCTTTATCTTTCTCGTACTCTATTAACCCTAACAAAAATTTTCCTAAGAAACAAACAAACCTATTTAATCATGCTTACACCTTATAATCTCAATCCTAATCACACTCACACCTTCTATTATTCTAGTTCTTACGATTCTCATTCTAATTTTAGTTCTCACCTTCATTTTTCCTGCAATTTTAATATTAATAATGACGACAACAAACCGATTATTGTGGTGAATTTGTAGTTTTAGTATTCTTTTATGATAACACCATCACTTTCATATTGTGTTATTTCTACACCTTCTCTATATTATTGTGGTGAATTTGTGATTTTTGGATGGTAGATATGTTGTGCTATCCTTAGGTGTGGATATTAAATTAATTCTTAATTATCCAATGCAACGAGTCGATTCATCTGCTACTAATAACAGTACTAGCTATTGATCCACTAGCAATATTCGAAAGATCAATTAGATTCTTTAACAAGTAATAGTTGACTTGTAGTCAATCACTAAGTGCATGATCTCTGTTGGGTACTTGGAAGAGTGTATTCAGGTGTATGACAGTGTAAGGAAGTTTGTTATGGATACAAATTTCAAGGCTGGGTATTTGAGAAGTTGTGTGTTAGGGATATATAAAGGTTGAAATGAGATACTTTAAAGACTAAAATTAGAAGGTGACCAAAGGCAACTGAGGTTTGTATAGCAATTTATTTGCAAGCGAGAAGAGGTTATGTAAGCATATATTTGATGGGATTGGTATTACTCTAGATGATGCATGTTTTATGGAGATTTTAAATGTCTTGCAATTCATAAGTATAAGTAAAAGGTCTTTTGAAAAAATATTCAAGATTTTGGATTTGCTTTTATGCTTGACATTGAGGTGGTTTTTGAGTTGAAATCAATTGATTTGGTTCAAGTGTGATTTTTGAATATTGTTTGTCGAGATAAAGTCATGGCTGATAACAGAAGATGAAAAAGAAAAGAAAAAAGAAGATGTGATTTTTCAATTTTTGTATGGGAGATAAAAGAAAGAGAGGATTATCACATACCTTTCAGTGGCATTTGTTGAGATGTGCTTCAATCAAGTCAAAATTGGGTTTATTAGAGTTGTACTTTGAAAATTTTAGAATTAATAGGTCATAAAGTTACATTTGAACTCAATTGAACTTGCCCAAATAGTTTAAGGCCAAATTGGCCTTCAGTCCATTTATTACATTTTTTATTAGCTAGAGCAGTAAAAATTGTCTACCATTAGTAGACATCCTAAGCCAACATATTTTACTTAGTCTAAGCTTGGTGAATTAATTATTAAAATAATTAAATTGAATCAACTAAATCAATTGATTTAAAAATTGATCAATTAAATGGATTCTATTTCTCTAAAGTAGTTAAAATTGTCTACAATTTGTAGACATCCTAAGCCACCACATTGGACTTAATCAACGCTTGTGAATTAGTAATTGAGCAGATAAAAGTAAGGATGATAATAAGATGAGAATTTCTCGCCCTCTGCAGAGATCTACCTCGATGGGGTGGGAAATCTCTACCTTTTCTCCCTCATGGGTAGAGATAGAGAATCTCCACCTTTTTTGCCCTCATGGGTCAAGGGTAGAGATTACACTCCTACCCCACGGATCCCTACAAGGACCTCTAAGCGGATCATCGTGAAAATCTGAAAAATTAAATATATTTTTATAAATTTTTATATTTATTAGAAGTATATATAAATATTTTATGTGTATAATTATATATTTTTATTAATTTATAGCATAAAATATTTTTATTTTATAATTTAATAAATTACATTCTCAAAAAAATAATTTAAAAATAAAAAGTAAAATAATTTTGTCTTACAAGAAATTATCGTGTGATGAAGAATCCCATAGAGGTAGGATGAGAGAAAAATTTCTCTCATCAAGAGGACTGAGTAAGGGAAGGAAAATAGCCCCAACTTTACCCCGTTCCGTTACCATTTTTAGATAAATGGAATCATATTCCTTTAGAATGTCTATTGCAATATGATAAAGTGTGTAACATGGTGAGGTGAAAGCAATACAATTTTTTTGAGAATTAGTAGGACTCAAAATATTAATCAAACACGTTAATTGTGTTGTGAGTGGTTAAAATAAAACTAAAGTTGGAAAATGGGTGGATTTATTTTTGACTTGAGATATTTTCAAGTTGATCAAATCGATTCTGGATAGCCTAGATTTTGGATGAGTTTTGATTATCTATTGGATTTGCAAGTGAAAAGGATTTCAAGTTAGATTTCGAGTTTATTATTAAACATAATATTTCAAGTTGGGTCATTTTTTATTCAAATTTTAAAAATATATTTTAAAATATTCATTTAATTTTTTATTATTTATGCAATATTTTCTCATAATTTATTAAGAAAACAATAATTTTTTCAAAAAAGAATTTTTAATCAAATAGATTTTATATAAATAGAACTTAATTAATTTTTTTATTTTTATTTAAATAAGTAAATGATTATATATAATGAACTAAGTTCAAATAGAATTACATTTAAATTATATATCATAAATTAAACTAATTCACAAATGAATATATAGTATACAATGACAACAAACATCTCACTATAAGAAATTTTATTTATTGTAATAAAAATTTATCTGATAAATTTTTATATTTTAATATGTGATTTTATCATAACAAAAATCAAAATTGTCACAATTATTTTGAAAAATAAGTAAGTTTGTGATAAAACTTTTTAAATCAAAAATTCTTTTTATGATAAATGAATATACAAGATAAATTATGACATAAATCCCTTTCTCATAATATTTTATTATAATATTTTAGCCTCAAATTTCTAGTGCCATCAAATTATATATAGATAAAAAATAAAATTGTTACAATAATATTTTTGTCACTATATTAAATCATTTAAGAGATTATGATAAAATTATTTTATCACAATAAATAATTTTTAGTTTTATAAAATAGATTATCACAATAAATAAGAATTATAATTTAGACAAATTAAAAGATACAATAAAATTAAAAGTAAGTTTATTAAAAATACAACAATATTACTATATTTTAAATAAAAAAATAACAATAAGAACAAAAACAAAAATAAAAATCAATTAAAATTAAAATTAAAATGAGAAATGAATTAAAATTAAAATGAAAACGAAAATAATAATCAAAATGAAAATGAAAATAAAATTCAAAACAAAAGCAAAAGAAAAATCAAAATTAAAATGAAAATAAAAATAAAAAAATAAAAAACAAAAACGAAAACAAAAATAAATAATAAAAATAAAAAAATAAAAATGAAAATAAAAATGAAAATGAAAACGAAAACAAATATAAAACACTTGATGAAGTTATATTTTAAAAAGTAATGACTATAGGGAAATCTTAAAAAACGGTTTCATTGAATCAACAAATCAAGAAAAGAGCAATCCATAGTAGAAAAACTATAAATAAATTATCATGATTCACTCAATGAAATTATTTTGTTTTTAATTTTTCAATTTGTTGAATTGACAGTATTTGAAAAAATATATCATACTAAGACAATTAAAGAGATTTAAAATATAAATTCTATGAAATGAATAGGATTATAATGATTAAAATGGTAATTTGAATTAATGGAGTGAGATAAATATTAAAACATTCATAAGTATTTTTTACGAGTTAGAAAAATAAATTAATCAATGAGATAAAATTTAAAAAAAAAAAAAAAAGAAATGGAGAAAGATTGTCAAGTCAATTTGAATGTGGTTGAAAAATCTTACACAATGATGATGCTAAATGCCGGAAATTAAACTTAGGTTGGCCCACATATGTATATATAAATTAATTAATGAGAAGCTTCTCCCAGAACTAGAAAGTACAACGAGGTGACTGCAATTGGGTCAAAAAGACAAATTTGTGGGTCTTCAACAAAGCCGTCTACAGATAACCGGTCGATGGCTACGAACCACAAACCAATATTCTCCACGGAAAAATTATTCATAAAATTTTGATAAGCTTAGAATAAGTGAACTACAAGGTGTGGCTCAATGAATCGACCACCTCTTATATATATATAGCAAATACTCTCAAATATTAATAAATGGTTTCTTAAAAATATGTCAAGTGACGTTCATTTTTATAATAAAATATTACAAATTATTATCTCTTCTTTTTATAATCACTTTCTAATAGATTATAGCTCTAAAAATTATTTATTAGTGAAAATTTAATTAAATTAATTCATACCATTAACTAAAAATTATATCATTAAATTAATTAATAAATTATATCATAAATTATATTATAAGTACAATTAATGATCTTTATTTAAAACTTGTTGATAGTTATAATATTTAAAATTTTAAATTAATACTAAATATAATTATTCACAACATTCTAACACTCTTTTTACCATCCATAAATTATGTCATAAATTATATTACAAAATACTTCCAAATGTTGACAAGTGACTTATTAAGAATGTGTCAAGTAACATCTCTTCCTTTTATAATCTTTTTTAACAAAGTATTATAAATTATTATCTCTTCTTTTCATAATCCCTTTCTAATAGATTATAACTACAAAAATTATAAAATTTAATTAAATTCATTCATAAATTATATCATTAACTATAAACTATATCATTAAATTAATTCATAAATTATGTTATAAATCATATCATAAATATAATTAATGATCACTATGCAATATTTGCATAAAGATAATTTGGTACATAATTGCTAAAAATTTCAATTTATAATAGTAATAATTCTATACAAAATAATTTATTAAAATTTTAAAAAATATCATAAATGTATCATTAAATTAATTAATTTATTTATTTATTTAAAATTTAAAGAATATCATAAATGTATCATTAAATTAATTAAAATTAATGTGAAAAATTAAGTATAATAAATTATTATAATTTTTAAAACCAACATAAATGCGTCATAAATTCATCTGAATATATTATATTCAAAATCATAAAAATTTCTTTAAATATTTTCATAATTGATTCATAAATGCTATAAATTCTAATTTATAAAAGCAATAATACTATATAAAAAAATTTATTATAATTTTGAAGAATATCATAAATACATCATAAACTTAATTAAACTTAAGTTAAAAAATTAAGCACATAATCAAATAAAAAATAGCTAAATAAGATAACATATATTAAAAAACAACAATATAACACAAGAAAAATATTAAAATTAACCAAAATGAGAACCTATATAAGAACTAAATGCAATAAATCACTACCACAGCCTTTAACGACCATAAAAAGTATAGATACAATTATTGTATCAGATAATAATGAAAAAAAATGCATTATAACAACTAAAAAAAGATAAAAATAAAATCAAAACAAAGTTTTATACTACATAAAATAGAAACTTAAATAATCAAAATGAGTAATAATAAATATGTCAAAAAAATAAACAAAATTAAAATTACAAAAATAGCTATAAATGTAATATATATATATATATATATATATATATATATATATATATATATATATATATATATAGGGAGAAAAAGAGTTTTCTTAGCATAGATATATTATAGATTTTAAAAAA
>CATIWR010291697.1:0-10317 GCA_949677035.1 Omphalea diandra
TTGGTGGGGTATTTATAGCCAAACATCTTCAAAGAGACGTTGCAGATCATAGCTCATTAAATCCTTGAGACAAGCTTGACAGATTCTGCATTTAATGCTTGTCAGGATGAAATCGCGGTCGCTACTGACTTTCGCGGTCGTAAAATCCAAATTCTTCAAGAGAAACCCCGTTTGTTTGTAACGGCTAGTCCACGTGGCATTTCCTTATTTGTTCATACTGAAAATAGAGTCGTTATCCTTCACCTACTTTCAGAAGTCGCGGTCGCAAATTTTTATTGCTCAGAACGCGATAGTCACCGCGAATTCAACTGCCAAAGATGGTCAGTTTCTTCCACAAGAATCGCGGTCGCTACTAGCAAGATCCCTTTGTCAAGATCAAAAGAGGTTTTAATCATAGGATTGAGTATCCTAGACCAACACAAAGAATTGTGCGAGAATTCATATGCACGGTCCAATTGAGTCGTAAAGCTGATTCACAAGTGGAGCAATATGGGTTAGTATTATGGGCCTTTGGCATTCCTTTTTATATTACTTTTGACCAACTTTCTTCTCTCTTCAATCTTCAAGTTGGAGAAAATATTTCCTTCATAATCTCTGCACTTGATGTCATTTACTCTGAATTTTGTTCGAAAATATCTATTGAAACTAAATACGACCCGAGATCCTCCCTTGCCAAACACATTAAAACCCTACCCCTTTGGATACTCCTTCGTATCATCACCTTTTCGGTAAACACTAGAGGTAATGGTAATGAGAAAGTATCACAGAAAGACTTTGCATTTTTTTTCTGCCTTGTTAAAAATAAAGCGATTCAAATCAGACGGTATCTTGTGGATCAATTGATCCATATGAGCTACAAACTCAAGAGCCAATTTCCTGTTACCCTCACATATCATAGCTATTTTGATTTTATAGGAGCACTTGATGAGGAAAATGAGAAATTCCTCTCTAAGAAACTTCTCCTTTTACAAAACTTCCTTAATCTCACCTAGCTTATCAATGGCAAGGCTATTCATCCGGACACCTATGCGTATACCCTAGGTGCCATTGGAGCAAAGAAAATGGAGACTTTACAAGCTTTCGAAAGGAAAAGACTAGCTGTTAAAGAAGGAGCTCCATCTATCCCTCCTCAACTAAAGCCTAAGGCTAAACTCTCCCTTGCAACCATCGACAAGAAGCTTGATAAGTTGATGAGGATGATGAAAAGGAGATTTCTGTTCCTCTCTCATCTTCATAGTGATATGATCGATTTGCAAGAGAAATTGAGAGTCCCTCCTTGCCATCTTCTGGACTTCATAGAGTTTGATGATATTCATGAAGAAGAAGGCAATGATGAAGTAGAAGATGGAGATGAAGCTGAAGGTGAAGATCAGAGTGAAGATGAAGAATTTTTTGGAGATGATTCTCCTACTTTCTAGTTTAGGATCTCTTTTGTATTTTTCTTTCTTACAAAAAATGTGATCCCACACACATTGTCTACAATTTTATATATCTATATATATATATATATATATATATATATATATATATATATATATATATAAAGTTATTTCTTTGCTGAAATTCTGTGTTATGTGCTTGTTTTAATTCATTTATTTATGTATTTGCTTCCTATAATTACTTAACTATTTATGCATTTATTATTTTCCCTTATGAGCTTTCTTTTTTATCTTGCCAAAGGGGGAGAGACAGAAAGAATCTAAGTCTAAGGGGGAGAGACAATAACTTGTAAATAATAGCATAAGTTGAGGGGGAGCATCATTCTATCATACTTAAGATTTTTTAGAAATTTCACTTTGAATGATTGAATGTCATACTTAGGAAATTTTACCTTCAGTATTCATTGAATCATATTACACTCCAACTTCACATTTCTACATTATTTTCCCTTAGGATAAATCTTGGTTGTCAAAATCAAAAAGGGAGAGATTATTAGACTAGGATGGTTAATCCTAAGTCTTGGACCTCTTTTGATCTTGACAAAGGAGATTGATCAATCCTAATGTTTTCAATTGAGTGTTGTTTTGCAGAAATTAAGTTAGATTTTCCATTGAAAGTTAGAAGGATTTCATAATCTTCAATAAGGTAAAGTTTATCCAAATTCACGGTTAGTGGTTTGTTATTGACCACCACGACCTAGTTCAAAGGAAGGGTGAAACTCGACTAGAGGGATTTGCAGGCATCTTCACTGTCGTGACTCATCCAAAGATGAGAGTGCTAAAGTCACAGATGAATTTGCGGTATGTGTCACGACCGCGACTTTTAAAGTGATTAAAGAAGGAAACTAGTCCACAATCATAGCATGCGAAGTGTCCCAGGTATCCGTTAGAGAACAAAATTTGTGAGGGCGACATTTTGGGTAGTGACCGCGATTAAAGAAGAAGAAGATTGTCTTTCAAACATAAGATTTCACATCATGAGTCATGCTCTGTACAAAGAAGAATCGTGACCGCGACTTTTGTAGGCAGTTAGAATGCAACGACTATATTTTCTCGATGGACCAATGAGAAGCTGTCACTTGGACTAGCCGTTAGAGACAAATGGATTTTTCCACTGCAATTTTTAGCTTCTGTATGGAAATTTGGATTTTTGTGACCGCGATTGACCAGTAATGACCGTAACTCCTACCTGACATGTAATTAATGCAGAATCTGCCTAGCATGTCTTGGAGATTTGTTGAGCTTTAAAGTTTAAAATATCTTTAGTGGGTATGGGGTATAAATACTCCATCAAATAGTGATAAATGAGATAGAAAGAAAATTCATTACTTGTGTTAAAGCTCTTAATCTTTTGCTACTCATTTTCTTCTCTTCTTTATGAGATTGTAAGTGTTGGGTGTGAGCATTAAACACCAATTGTAAGAAAGGTTATAGTGTGAGTCTGTGAAAACACTTAAGAGAGGTTATTGTGTGAGCCTTGAAAACACATAGTGTAAAGGTTATTGTATGAGCCTTGAAAACACAAAGTGTAAAAGTTAGGTGTGAGCTTGGAAACACCATTCTGAGTTAGTGAAACACCCCCAGAGAATTGGGGAGTGGACGTAGGTCGATTATACCCGAACCACTATAAATTGTGTGACTTTTCTTCTGCTAATTTCTTTACCCTTACTTAAAATAATTTTTATACACCAATTTAACCCCCTTCTTGGTGCCTAGGGCCAACAATTATAATCACTTATCCTCTCTACTTCACTTTTTCTATCTTATAATTTGTGTTTTGATTTTCTATTTTCACCAAACACCTAATATCAAATATCATGAAGTTTTGTCTGCTGCTTTTTTTCATATTCATAATGAATCAAAATTAATTATTTATTTTAATTTTTAATAGGATATGACTTGCAAAAATAGGCCAACAATACTCCTTAATCGATATTTTAAATTTTGAGAAGATCGCTACATCAAAATTCTGAGATACTTGTTTCAAAAACTGAAATTTTAATAGCACTGAAATGGTTTGATGAAAAGCTAACACAATTACATTTTTAACTATAAAGTAGAAAAATAAGTAGGATACTTTTATTTATTGTTTTAACCTATATTAATTTTCTTTCTAACTTCAATGTAGACAAACTATATTCATGTCATCCTCAAGAAAAATGTAGTAACTCAATTTTTAAAATTTGTTGAAAGAAGACATAATATACTTTATTGGCCCTAATGCACCAAGAAGGGGGGGGGGGGTTGAATTAGTGGCAAATTTAAAGTTTTGATTTTGGAGGAAGCTCACAAATATGAAAGATTAGAGAAAGAGAAAGAGAAGAATGAACACAAAAGTTTTATAGTGGTTTGGGAATTAACCAACCCTACATCCACTCTCCAATTCACCAATTGGGTGTTTCACTCAATCACTAGTGTTTTACAAGCTCATACTCAACTTAGTGTTTAGGTGCACACCAAATCTTACAAGTGTTTTCCCAAGGCTAACACTCAAACCTATATAAGAGTTTTCTAAGGCTCACTCTCAAATCTATATAAGAGTTTTACAACTAGACTAACTCTCAAACCTACCAAGAGTTTTCTATTCAAGGGCTCACTCTCAAACCGTACACAAGGTGTTTAAAGCTCACACCAAACTATGTATAAAGAAATAAAGAATTAAAGTAAAGGATTAACTTTGCAAGAGTTTTGACACTATCAATGGTTCTTTCTCTTGCATTAACATCAGTTTGGTAGAGTATTTATAGCCCGCATAACCAAAGAGACGTTACTCTAAAACTATCCTCAAATCTCCAAGTTGTGGTAGGCAAATTTTACATTAAATGCTTGTCAGTAAGAAGTCGCGGTTGCTACTACCATTTCGCAGTCGCAAATTTCCAATTTGCACTGAGAAACTGAAAATTTAGGCAAAAATCCCGTATTGTGTCTAACGGCTAGTCCACATGTTAGTTGTCCATTGGTTGTCCAAGAAAAGTAGCCATTGGTCTTTCCTATAGATTCAACTTACTCTTTATTCAAAGTATATCATGCTTTCTTGATTGGGCATTTCAATAAAATAGTAATACACATAATCTTACAAAAATAAAAACATTCAAAGAATGTGTGGTTCATTGATCCCATTTAGGTCCTATAAAGAGTATACAATTCTAGTGATTGCACCTTTGCTATAGAAATGATTGTAGTTTATTTTTGAGGACTAACCATAGGATAAAACAATGTCTGGGACTACCATAAGCAAACCACACCAATTTCCTCTATACCATTTTTGGACCCATATATCCCAATACACTCTAGTTAGATTTATTGTAAATCTTTCATTATGAGTAGGTTTCCAAACAATTTCACTAGAAGCATTTGATCTAACAGCATGATGAGTAATAATAAAATCTCAAGCATGCATAGTGTATTAATCTAAAAGATCAGGTAACTGCCATTGAGCATATATCCACACATTATAGATTGTAGACAACTTTTGGATATTTGAATATTTAAATTTTAACTTGGATACTTATCAATAAGAGCTTCACTAATAACCCAAGGATCATCCAATCATTAAAAGCTTGCTTAGTACCCTAAGAAATAAAAATAGAATAAAATTTCAAATTTATTTTCATGTTTAATGCTTTAATTTGCTTTAAAAATTTGAGAACGAAATTCTAAAAACTTAAAATAGCTCACTATTATTTCTATTATTTGGATATATCAAATAAAAATATTAAATCCTATAACACTTATCATAAAATAAAATTCCATTTGTCATTCTTTAATGTAATCAAACGTGCCATAAGGTTATAAAAGTATACTACTTCACTTCCTTTCCTAACATGCCATAAGGTTATAAGAGTATATTACTTCACTTCCTTTCCTACTTTTACCAAATTTGACTAAATCCAATTTACATCACGAGTCTTAATAATAACCCAAAAAACTCAATCTTCTAAACTTACTACATTGTACTCATTTGGCCTATAAAGTTACTATATTTATGAAAATATCCCATACACATTCGTTAATTATAGCTTTATTCCAAACTATCAATTCCTTAATATCTAAACCTACACACTTTTATTCAAGCAATATGAAAAGAACTTTACTATCCATATAAAGATTCTTTTAATGTTCTTCTTGATAACCTCCTTATAGTGATACTTATTCAATTTAGAAGAAATTAAAGGAACTCTAAAGTACTTTATTATAAGCAATCCTTTTTAAAATTCCAACCTTTACATAAATTTCTTACTTGGCCTTGTCATGGACATTATTAAAAAGTTGCACTTTTTCAATTATTAGCTTCTAAACTAGAAGCTCTAAAAAAAATCCAAAAAGGCTTTTAGAGTTAACATAAAAAATATATCTTCATGGCAGAAAAAGGAATAGATCATTTACCAAACTTTACTATAGTCTCCAACATCTTTCATGGAATTGAAAACTAATTATATGTCTCATCTTTAACAACATATGAAAGTAATTCATAACAATTATAAAAAGCAAAGGAGACATTGGATGTATTTGGTTAATCATCTTATTATTTTTTTTTTAAAAAAAAAACCCTTTTAGGGATCCATTATAATAATGGAAAACCTATTTGTTTTTATGTATTCTATCATTAGACTCACAAATCTCCTAAGGAACCTACGTTTAATAGAATATCCTTAAAAAAAAAAAATCCAAACTAAATCATATGCATCCGTTAGATCTACTTTGATAACATATTTAGGGGTTCACTTTAGGGATTTATGATAATTTTTAATTAAATCATGAGCTAGTATAATATTTCCATCAATTCTAATGCCAAGAACTAAAATATTCTAATTTTGCTTAATCAACTTAAGTAAACACCTTTTAGTTTGATTCTTAATGATCTAAGCAATGCATTTATACATTATAAGGAACAAGTAATGGGCTTTTAATCCTTTAGGATTACTACACTTAGGAATTAAAATTAAAGTAGATACATTAAATTATTTTTAACATTTCACCACTCCTAAAAAACTCTTGAAGTACTAACTCCATATCATTGCTAATAATCTCACAACAATTTCATTAAACTTTAGAGTTTCAATTCTTATTTTGATGATCACTAATAGAAATTAAAATGTCTTACTCTTGAGTAAGTCTTTTAAGTATTTCTTGCAAGATCCTTAACATCATAATTTATGAAGTTCAAATGAAATAATCTCAAGAAATGTTCTTCTCATTCTAAAGAGGCTTGAAAATCATAACAAAATGGTCTTCATATATCAAAGAATGATAAAAAAAAAAAAAAAAAAGAGATAGCCATACTAGAAAACTAAGTTAAAATAAAGTAAAATCAAGTTTGTTTAAATGGCCAATTGAAGAAGGCATCTAAAAATGGCTATCTCTTCTAGACTTCACTCTAATGACCTTGGAGATCATTCAATGACCGTGAATAAGGATCAATACTGGTGTAAAGTGTTCATACATTTAGGATAAGTAATAAGAAGGGTTGAAATTATCTAATGATGTTAAAAAAGTGTTTTACATAAGGTTACACTGACTATGTAAAGTTTTAATCAAATCATGGGTCTCAATAACCATAGGAAAAATGCTAATAACCATTAGAAGAAAAACAAGTGTGAAACATTGGATAATGATGATTGAAAAAGCCTTTTAGAAAAGGTTGTGACTTTTGTATAAAACAAAAATTTTTATTGGAAGTTTATAATGATAATTTTTATGAGATTTCAAACCTATGGGTCAATCTTAATGAGCGTTATCTATATAAAAAAAGAGCCAATGAGCATTATGATAGTGATGTACCTTAGGCCAATTTATATAATGAATTTTTTTTAATAATACCATAATTGCATTTTGTTAAATATCTCGGTCATATTATGTTTATAACTAAATGATAAATTCTATGAATAGTTAATTATACTTAAGGTCATCAAGTATGTGACTTAATAGTAAAACCTTTAAGTATAAAGAATTATATTCTAAATTGTCCTTAGTCAGTCATTATTATTCAGATAATAGTGAATAAAGACTAGTATGTGTTTTAATTGATGACTATGTTTTACTACTCATGTATATGTGATTTCAAGTCAAACACATATGTACATATTTGAGAAACATTGTATTAGACTGACTCACTATGAGAATACTGCATGGATAAATTACTATAAGTGATTTTCATGTAATATTATTAGTTTAATCCTCTAACCTAAAAATCACCATGGATTCCAACATGATGGACTTCTTGTTTTAATATAGTCTAACATTATCTTTGACAGTATGATTATATTGACTAATATTATATATGGAGTAAATCATATATAGGAATATGAGTAAATGCAAAGAAATTTGTTCCTCATACATTTATGAAAATTATATCTTTGGGCCCCTCGATGTGTTAGATTGAAGGAATTGCATGGCCATGCAAAAACGAATTGATAAAGGTTATCAATATCATTTTACATTAGTCTGCTTAGAGATTGAGAAATAATTTAATTGAACTATATAAGGATGACAAAATCCCTGTCTTATATTCAATTAAGATATAATGTAATAGAAAGATTATAATACTATATGTAAAATAGGTTAGGTCAGATTAGTGACCTTTACATAAGTTTGGTAATCATAACGTCTTGTTAGAGGCCACGTATGATTTGTGGGCTAGCAATAATTTTTAGCCTGCTACCAATGTTATATGAATCTACAAGGTGATACACTTAGAACATACACAAAGTGAAATTATATTTCTTGCTCTCTTTAAATATATATTTATAATTAAAATAACTAGAGATGTTATCTTAAATATCTAGATATATATCTTATTTTAAAGTTAAAAATAAAATAGGATATCTAGTTATTAGTATCTCGTAAGTTACAAAGGTGACATATATATCTAATAGTTAAGATATATTAGCCTAAGAGTTTTTCTAAGAATGTAGAGTATTCATGTTACATTAAGAAAACAAAAGGAAGAGAAAAAGTCCAAAACTTTAGGTGTTGGCACATCATTCAATTTATAGAGATTTTATTCATATGAATTCCTATAGAGTGCATTTATCTTTTGGTAACATCTAAATTTGACTCCAAGCTCAATGTAGAATGTTACCAGCGTAAACCCCTTTATATCTTCCTATAGTATTAGAATTGTGCTTGAATTGGCAAGATTCACATCCCTCACATCGATTTAATTGAAATGCATAGATCCTTGTGAGAATTTGGTATGTTTTAAATGTTGTTTTTCACTGTGCTTGTTCTACAAAACCTAATAGTGTTATTAGAGCCTCCTGCAAATTTAATTAAATTGAATTTAATATAGTTTTATGGATAAGTGTTATATATTTGAACATGGATGTATTATTTAAAAATTGTTTCAAATGTTTAATGACAAACATGTTCATTTAAGGGCAATCTGAGTAATTTATATGAAAAACAAAAATAATATATTAATTAGATTAATGTGTTTTAGAGTTTAATATGATTAAACATTTTTAATAATGTTAATTTGATTAATGTGTTTACTTTTTCTTGTGATCTATTGTTAATTCAATTAATAATACAGTTTGACAAGAATTTACTATTCTATTTTTCACCTTATTACTCATGGAAAACTATTTAATTGTTAAATGAAGATAATTTATTTTGAACTCATTAATTGATATTATAGGGTTTGTTTAATTATTAAATGAGAATAATCTATTCTAAAAAATTGATAAATTCTATAAATCAATTTAAGCATTAAGTTGTGATTAATTAGTTTTATTATGAATAGATTAGTTAATCAAATTGATTAAAGTTAATGGAATTTAGGTAGTAACTCATTCAAATGAGTAAGGTAGCTAAGGGCACTACTCTTCAAGCTCAAATGGATTCATCATATAAATTGTAAATTGCCTTAACATAATCTATTTTAGCATAATTTGGTTGTGTTTCCTATGTATTTTTGCATGGTGCATGACATGGCCCTTTAAACTAATATGATTAGTAGTTTTTGATTTCTTTATTTCAAATGTTGTAAATTTTTTAAAATATGTCTCATGCGTCATTTATTTTATGGTAAACATTTATTTTATTAGTAATTATAAAAATAGTATAGATTATAATAGTGTAAATTACAACTTGTGATGGAGATTTTCAAGGCACAAGATGGTGATTTTCAAGGCATAAGGTAGAGAACGTTGATGGCAATTTGGGCAAATCTATGGAGATAAAGATTTACCCTTAGGAATGACTTTTGATCTTCCTATTAGGTTGTGAAGATCAATTTAGATTAAGGGCTATGCAATGACAAGTTTATTTTTGTAATATTATGTATGAATATTTATGATGCAATGCATGTGATGTATGAGATGCAACATAATAATACATAATAGGATGAAAACTAGTGAAATTCCTTAATAACAATAAATCAAGAAAATGTCTGCCATAAATCAAACACATGTCAAGACATTGGTTCCTATATATAGGTTTTGCCAAAGTAGGGTTTATTAGGCCATCTTAGTAAGACAAAATGGATAATGGTGATATCCATAATTTTAAAATGGTTAGAGTTAACTCGATTACCAAAACGGTTTTGAACCTAAGGCATTAGAAAGGATAAATTGGGACATGTGATGTTAATATCCCATAATTATCCATGAGCTGCATAAGATGTAAATGGCAAAATGTTACTTACCTAAGTAACCAAATTTTAAGTGATAAGCCAATGCTTACTTAAATTACCTAAAAAATGGATCTTAGCTCACTAAAATTTCAATTGTTGAAAAATTCTATTTTCAAGGTTAATGATTTGATAAAATTTAGTGGGAGTTAATATTTAATGAAATGCTCAGTGTAATATATATATATATATATATATATATATATATATATATATATATATATATATATATATATATATATATGT
>CATIWR010291698.1:0-15723 GCA_949677035.1 Omphalea diandra
ATCACAAGAGAAGAGGCAGTTCAGCTGGCACTAAAGGTGCTCAGCAAGACAATGGATAGTACAAGTCTCACTTCTG
This sequence comes from Omphalea diandra, assembly GCA_949677035.1. Taxonomy (NCBI): domain Eukaryota; kingdom Viridiplantae; phylum Streptophyta; class Magnoliopsida; order Malpighiales; family Euphorbiaceae; genus Omphalea; species Omphalea diandra. Next base: position 77 of record CATIWR010291698.1, read on the forward strand.
ATAAGCTCGAATTGGCTGAGGTCTTTCTCCTGCCCTCTGGAGAAGTGAAGTACCAGGTTCGTTCACCAGACTCCCTGGGTAAGTTGTTAGTGAAGTTTGGAGTGACCCAATCCTCTGCTGAGGCCTCTTGAATTACTTCACTTACGAGTAAATTGGTATTTGTATGTCAAGTTATGCGCTTGATGCAACTTTCCCCAAAGGATATTATTGCTTTGTTAGGACTAAATTCATATTGCTGCCTGTGTATTTGACATGCTAAGGTTAATAATGTCTATATTTGAAGGTATTTATACGGGACAAAAAGTATTACTTGGGTGGTTTTCTCATCTTTAAAACACTGACCTCAAATTTCTTTTCCCCTGAGAATTGAGGATTGTTTTTCTTATTTATTTATATCTTCAGCTGCACTTATGATTTCCTAACTAACAAGCCTGTAAATGTAAAACATACTTTTTCATATTGCATTCTAGATCATTAAGTATTTAAAATCGAAACAGGTTTATGGCTTTTGAATGTTCTTATAGATGCATTTGTAGATGAAATTAAGACGTCTTAGTTGATTCCAGTGAGAGAATACAGTGTAGTGGAATGAATCACTTTAATTATCTTGTTTAGTTTCTTCTTTATTAAATTCTATCATGACCCATTATACTGTAGTGAACATGATGCTATCAGCGTCCATCACTGATATTCTGTTGTCTTATTTAACATGATTTATCCTGTTTTCCAAAGGTTAATGTGATGATTACCCCTAAATTGGGGATGGACCAAGAACAGATTGGAGTAAAATAAATAGCATTTACACTACAGCACAGAATTTTGGAGGTGAAAGTGACAAATCTAGAAAAAAAATACTTGATGTTTCTAACTGGAATCAGGATGTATTCCAATCAGTTAGCTCATATCACGCTGTGTATTTGTCTGGAGTCATCGCAACTTGCAATTCACGTTAAGAAACAGCTCTATTAGGGAAAAAGGTCAAAAATATTTAAGATTGGAAAGATAGAGTGGTCCGTCTAGTCAGTTTATTCAATTTCTATACCACTCTATTCTGAACTGAGAGAAGATTATAAGGTAGAAAACATAGAAAAAAGAAAAAACGAGACAAAATAAGCGAGAAAAGGACAAGTATAAATAATGGTAAGATGTGGACATGTCTTTTATTGCATGAAGATGAAGTTTTTGGGTTATGATGAATGATGATGTGATTGTATTTGATGATCTAAATTTGATTTGGGGACATCAGTGGGAACGTGTTGAATATGCATGCCCTTGGCCATTAATTCCTCTTATTAAATATGGCTGGCCGCCTCCTTTAATGACCCCTCCACCCTTCTGTTCTGGTCACTGTGCCCCTTTCACGTATGTAGTTCGGTGCTGTCATAAAGCCAATCTAGCAAATGCCAGTGTTTTCCTCCATTACCATGTAAGTGAAGTTTTTAGGTATTCAATAGACTTAAAAAAAATAGTTAAATGAGACTAAATCACTCCTCTATAAATATATTCAAAATTTACTTATCATGAAGGATAAAATAAAAAAGAAAAATTAATATTATATTGAATACATAAAAGTGACAAATAATTTTTTTTTTTTTTAATTTTAAAAGACATCATTTACATTGGAATGAAAGGAGTAATTGTTTGGTTGCTTATTTATGTATCCCGAACAAATCTAGACTTTCTTTTATTCTTGAATTCCAGGTGACAATTAGCATTTACTTCAAAGAATCAAACAAAATATTTGATAATTTATTTGTTTATTTATTCATGTGATAAGAATTCTTGAATTTTCTTTAAATTGATTTAAAGAGATTTGTCCATTAATTTAAACTTATTGTTTTTATCATTTAAGTCAACATCCGTGTTGTTGATTCTTCTGGAAAAACAAATACTGGTCCTCACCGTATGCCCTACTCCGACTAATTCTATTTGATGATTGAAAAGGTAAAACAATGCTAAATATTAGGAATTTTCTTGCCTGAATATGATGAAAAAAAACAATTAAGAGAAAATTATGTTGAGAGATCCTAACATGACCAATATTCTCCTTTGGAAAGAGGATTATATAACAGTTAATGTAATATATGCTTTTTTTTTTTTATTTTTTACACTTGGAAAATTATGTTCAATTATTAATGTGATGATGGGCAGAGTGAGTGGTTCTGCTGTTTGTGCTCTATCCTCTCAACATAAAAGGGAAGGACTGTCCAGATTTTTCTATTATTGATGCCAAATTAAGAACATACACATAACAAGGCAATTCCAGTCCTCATGTTAGAGTTGGACCAAAGCCACAAAAATCACAAGCATGAAAGCATCCAAAGCAAAATAATTGTAACTGAAAGAGCCACCTTAATTCATTTGCAACCAACGTATGTCATCTCTCTATTGGCTTTCTCTTTTTCTTGGGGGGTCCTGTGGATAGGTTATTTCTTTTTTAACATCAAACCTTTGCTTGCTTTTCCTATCACTTTAGATTCATTTGTTATTCTTTCCAAGAGTGGTTGGCAATACTCTCACCGAATTGGAAGTTGAAGGATCCAAAATGGGGTGCTGTTCAGATGGAGATGAACTCCTGATGCCACTGGTGCTAGCTCTAGTCATTGCCATGATGATCTTCCTCATCTGTCAACCTCCTCGTCCAAGAAGAGTCGCTTGTTGTTACTACTGCTCTTGAATTATGTTTAAGATATGTTGTTCTAACTATGCACATTGTTATGTGCACAAGCTAATTTCAGTTCTCTTATATGTGTTTATGTTTTCTTGATTAATTACTTGTTAGTTCATCTAAGCTATATAAATGTGCATTCATTCATAATAAAGAGCAGACTGTGTATCATTGATTTTTGGCCATTGCTTGGGTTTCCTTATAGCCAGTTTGTAAGTGCATTAATATGACAGGACCCGGGCGGACGACCATAGGTTTACATTCACTCATATAGTTAATTGGTTTGAACTATTGATCTCTTGATCTTACATTACAAAGCAAATATTTTATTAGCTGAATGATGGTTAAAAATATTTTCTAAATAAAATATAAATTATTCTTTTTTCTTTTTAAAAAGAATTAATAAATCTCTAGAAAATTTTTACTTTAATTGGAAGATTTTATTAAATTAAATTCAAATCTTTTCATGTTTAATAAGATCTGACCATTTATTTTGTATTGTACGATTTGAGATTTTATTAAAAGATAAAATTTTAAATTTTAAAAAGTGAATTATTAATTATTAATTTTAAATGTAATCATTCAAATTTTATAAATATGCTTCAATTGTTAAATCGAAGAAGATAAGAAAAGATATATGAAGCTAATAAGTTTTAATAAAGTGGACTGGCCTAGGCTTCAGAAGGGCTAAATCAAATTTAAGTATTCGACCAAAAAATCCTGGAACTTTGGAAACTGAAGTATCCACAAGAAGAGGGTTCCTGAATGAATCTGATGGAGCTTCTGCTAATGTGATTTAAGTGCAACACATTTCAACATTAGTTGGAAGTTTGTTTGTTTTTTTTTTTTTCTTTTTCTATCGCACAAGAAGACTATTGTTTTTACGGTGATTTATATAGTGATAAATATATAGAGTATCATGTATGAAATTTTAAATTATATCTTTAATTTATTAATTATTTGTGATCATTTTATTAAAAATAATAATTTTTTAAAATGATAAATACTTACTGATGTAACAATATTCTATGAAAATAAACTAGTGAAAAGTTAGAAATAGCCTTCTTTAATCCTATTGAGTCACACAAGAATAATAGAAAAATAAGCATTAAAAATTGATTGATTTATAAAGAAAATAACACAAATTTAAATGACAAAAATAGATATTCTCTCTTAAAATTTTTATTCATCACTAAAAAACTCAAGACTCCATACTTAAAATTATTAATCAATTGGTTTGACTTGGTTCTATTTTCAATAAAACAGAATTTTAAATTTATAAAAATCAAATCAAATTAAAATTTTTTATGAACAGAATCAAATCGAACTTGATTCTGTTTAATTGGTTCAGTTTAGTTGAATCAAAATTTTTTAAAATATATATTTTTGAAAATTTTAATATAAATTATATTATTTTAATTATTTTTATACATAAAATTATTTATATTAATTATACATAGAGTAAATTTAATTTTATTTTAAAGTTAAAAATTATATTTATGTCATTTAATTAAAATTTCTTTTTTATAAAAAAAATTGATTTGTTAAGTGTATTCAGTTCAGTTCGATTTTTAAAAATCAAAATCAAAATCAACCTAAACTGAATTTATAAAAATTTTAAAGAAAAACCAAACCAAACTAATTTTTAAATTTGATCAAACCGAACTAAATTGAATCAATGAGTTTCGTTCAATTTTTCAGTTGAACTTGTACAATGGATACCCTTACCCATACTTATAGTACTTATAACTCTATTTATAGAATAAGCTCTTAAACTACTAAGAAATTAAAATCACAATAAATAAAAAAATAATAAACTTTGAAATATAATATTCTTCTAAATAAAAAAAAGACCTAAATTTATTCTCTAATCTTCCCGGGTAATAAAGACATTAACTAGATATTATACTCTTTCTATATAAAAAAATCTAAATAGAAAGTTACAGAAAAATATCTTAAATAAAATATTTTTCTAAAAATTAAATCTAAATTCAAAATATTAAATAAAAACTCAATAAATCTTATTAGAATTGCTTCTGCATCAATTACATACACTAATAAAGTATTACCTAAATATTTAAAATTATACTAATTAATATAATATTACATAAAGCATTGTAGCTTTCGAAATTTCGAAGAACACGAATTTTATTAAGTGGATAATATTTCTAGTATCACATCTCAAATATTTGGTCTGAAACAATAGACTATTCCACAACACTGTATCATTCAGTAAGTAGGTTCAGTAACTAGGACCACTAACACCAATGTTTTTTAAATCGTACCAGTCAGATGACCTGTTTACAGATCAATCAATTCGATTGGTCTGATCGATATAATTTAATTAGTCTAATAATAAATAAATTTTTAAAAAATATTATTAAAATAATTTTAAAAATAAAAAATATTAAAAATATATGTAAATATATTTAAAATACTAAAAAATATAAAAATTACTTTAAAAACCGAATTGAACAAAATCAAACCGACGATTATCGGTTCAACCAACCAGTTCGGTCTGGTTTTCAAAACACTGACTAACACAAGACATATAATCAACCATTAGCAACCAAACACAAAATCAGCTAGTAGAGTTCTTAGCATGTCCCTGATCGTGCCAATTCAAACACAGAATTGTGATATTTGATGATCCCATTAATAATTTTTGCTTCTAATCCTATGAATTAAGGCAATTGAACACCCATATATTTACCAAAATTTAATCATACTTGAGGATACAGATGACAATCTGAAATAAAATAAGATTCATGAACTATATTACGTGACATGTCAAGAATAGTGGAAAGGAAAAAAAAAATCTAAAATGTAATTGAAGTCATGATTGGACTAATTAATTTCAGCATCTACATAATCATCATAGTACTGATATGTGACACGACATGATGAAGCAATTGGCAAATATCACTATAAAGTTAAGCCATTCAAGGGGGAAAAACTATAAAAAGATATAAGCAAATGATGATTACCTGGTAAAAAAAAAAAAATCAAGGTTCTTTAACATAGTTTAAGCCCTTTACTTGATTTTGACCACAGTTGGGATGGGATGTTCTCTTGATAAATTGAATCATTAGCGAAGATATTTGGGATGCTTCTTGATTGTTTCAGATACATTGATATTAATGCCTGTTAAAATCTGAATAATTTTTTCATTATCATAATAAAATCTACTACTCCATGGATGTTAATGAAAGTAGCACTAACCAGGGCCTCTCACACATGATGCAATTAAAATCGGAAATTCATAAAGATTTTTGAAACTTTCTTACAAAATTTATGCATGCAGTTCATGGGTTTTCAACACCACAAATCCATAAATACTAGATTGCACAAAATAAAACTGCTGTCATGAATGTGAAGAGGAGGTGATGAGAAATGAAAATCAGAATGGCCCATGAACTTCCAAAGTCATCACTAAAATCAAATTAAGCCAAAGGTACATGAAACATAAATACAGACACTGAAAACAAGAATTGCAGAAAACTACCCCAGGTTGAGGAGCAAAAAGTAATGCTCGGACAGAAAGGTAGTATTACCATCTTTAGAGTGAGTTCTGGGCTCCATTGATCTTCCAAGATGTCTCGGCAATTTAGGCTTCTTTGGCTGCTAATATAAGGGTGCCTTCGGCAGGCAGGTTACCAAAGAGCAAACAGTGCAGTGTTAATCGTGTAAACATTAACAAACACAATGTCAAGCCACCGACATGCAACCACAAATCTGTATCCTGAAACAAATTTGATGAGTTTTAAAGCTTATGGAAGCACATAAAGCCAAAAGAATAAAATCTCAATCCAATAATTAAATTTCAGCCTGAATTAATACCATAGAGATGAACTTCCATATCAGCATAGAACCCTCAAGTAGCTTCTGGATTCAAACATTAGAAGGAAGATGCATTGCAGATACCAGAGATACATGAAACTTGGATATTAGCTTTAACTACGTCTGGTCATAATCTCTCCTTCTCTCCTCTAGTTTATTTTGTGAATTATGTTGTTTCGGTTACGTGATCATGCATCATCCTCCTAGGTGCAAGAATCAATATATTATATACTAATAACAATGTAACTATATATTTTCCAAATCCAAATTCTATATAAAGTCCGCATATAACTGTGTAATCAGTATTATACTAACTACTCTGTCACTACGTCCACATCCTTATCCCATATAAACTCTGATCACTCTATCTCCGCATATTATACTAACTACTCTGTCACTACGTCCAGAATCCAAATCCCATATAAACTCTGATTACTCTATCTCCTAATTAGGATGTAATATGTATATATATACGCTTGCTCAAACGCAAACCATGCAATTACTACACGTGACAACCATGGCCAAGTATTCTTTGCTTTTCTTTCTTATCCTAGGCGCTTTTTTTGGAGTATCAACTCAATCCCAAAACCTAATAAAATGCCAAAATCATCGGTATAATGTTATTGATTATGGAGCTATTGGTGATGGACACAGTGATGATACCAAGGTATATTATTATTTGTGATTTGTATAATATGGTTACGTAGATTTTTCATGTTCGCTATATATACTTTACAACTTATACTATTCTTATGTTTTCTTTTTCCTCAGGCGTTCGATGATGCTTGGAAAGCTACATGCCAATCTTCCCAGTGTTCATCGACAATGTATATTCCTAGCGGCAGGAAATTTTTACTCCAACCCGTAATCTTCTCCGGCAACTGCAACTCGGAAAGCATCACTGTCCAAGTAAGTTTAATACTTCCTTAGTCGTTTATTTTAATGTCCTCCGAAAACCCTTAAGCTTCTGCTTTTCCTTTTAACAACTTGTTAATATATGCGATTAAATATTGTAGATAGAAGGAGAAATAATGGCACCCAATGATCCTGAAGCATGGCAATGCAACGGACAATGCAACCAATGGATTACGTTCCAACATGTTGATGGACTCTTCATTAATGGGTCCGGTGTGGTCAATGGTCAAGGATCAAATTGGTGGAAGCTCGACTGCCAGGATGAGAAGGACAGCAAAGTAAGATTACGTTTCCATTTGTTTTTAAAAAATAAGAATATTAGAAAGAGCTCTTAAAACTTTTATTTAGTGTTTTAATGCAAATATTTTTTGTCCAAATTAGGATTTATAATTTTCATACTCCTTTTCGGTTTAGCAGCTCTTTTTGGTTTTTTCCCATTTTTTAAATTTTATTTTGCTGCATAAATGATAATTCTCGTTTTATTCTCTTATTGCAGCTATGTGGGAGTGGAAAGAAAGCTACGGTATGTAACTCAGTTATTGTATTAGAATCACTACAATATCGTTACATTATTATATTATAATATCGTAATTAATAATTCACTATTGAATTAAATAGAAGTTAATCACTATTAGATTATATAAAATTATGTATTATTGAATTAAATAAAAATTATTATTTATCATTGAATTAAATAATTCTTTGACTATCTTATTATTATTATTATTATTATTCACCGAACACATTTTTTTTAAAAGGGGTTTGTCGTATTAAGCTCGAAAAATGTGCACATAAATGGCTTAAATTTTAAGGACAGCCCGCAAATGCATATAGCCTTTGAGAATTCAAATTGGGTTAACGCTACCAATCTCCACATTCAAGCTCCTGGGGACAGTCCAAACACTGATGGAATTCACATCCATCGTTCTCAAAATGTTTATATTCAACATTCTAAAATCAGCACAGGTAATTTAATTTAGTTACTAATCTAATTTTTTTTGTTAATTATCAGCATGCATATGGCCTTTTGATTTTGTCAATTAGAGTTGTGTTTAAAATGCAGGTGATGATTGCGTGTCTATTGGGGATGGTTCATCATCGCTTCACATCAACAATGTTATATGTGGTCCGGGACACGGAATAAGGTATTGATATGACCTAAGAATTGGATGTTAACGGTTTAAAAGTATTTTCTTTTTTTCAATTAATTATAATGATTAGTTTGTTAGCAAGGGGGAGGGTAATTAGTGACCAGAGCGCGTCACAATCAGACGCAGAAGTTAACGAATTAGTATTGAAAAATGTTTTAACAGCGTGAAAAGGCTAATTGGCCTTGATCACCAGGTTTTCGCGGAAGTTAGCGAATTAGTATTGAAAAACGTCTTATCAGCATGAAAAGGCTAAGAGGCCTTGATCACCAGGCCAAAGCCTTGGTGGTTTAAAATGCTATAAGTTGAAGTATTTCGCTTCTTCCAAGCCCTTGCTTTTATATTGTAATGTTTAATTTTCTGTTTCTTGTTTTTTAAAGCATAGGAAGTCTAGGTAAAGATGGAAAGGAAGAAAGTGTAGAGTTTGTTTTTGTCAAGAATGTTACTTTTATAGAAGCTGATAATGGAGTCAGGATAAAGACATGGCAGGTAATTCTAATTTTAATGATTTTTAGTTTATATTTAATTTTATGCCTAATTATTATATACCATTATAACGATACTAACATATATATTTTTTGTTTTTTTTTTTCCTATGTAAACAGGGAGGGAAAGGAAGTGCTAAAAACATAATTTTTGAGCACATAATATCGGAAAATTCAGCTAATCCTATAATTATCGATCAATATTATTGTCCTCATAAACACTGCAAAAACAAGGTGAGTAATTCTTTCACATCTTTATTTATAACTGATTGACATGATAAATTCATCTAATTATATGTGGGAGAATGCATGCTCCCATAGGATTTGTCATTAATTTTATCTTAGAATATGAAATTTATTATCAGCTCTAAATTAATGATTTTCTAATTAATTATGCATGATTTTTTCAGACCTCTGCCGTGCAAATTAGTAATGTTACTTATACTGATATCCGAGGGACATCAAAGACAAATAAAGTTGTGGATTTAGCATGCAGTAAGGCATCTCCATGTACTGATATCTTCATGAAGGACATAAATTTGCAGCCATCTATTGATAGAGAAGAAGGAGAAGGTGGTAAAGGCATTGAATCATCTGAAAATAAGGTTTATGCTTATTGTGAGAATGTCCAAGGCCATTCAAGTGGTGTAGCCTCCCCTGCCCTGCCTTGTTTGTCCATAGATTAGTTTATTCCATTTGGAAACAACTATGATAATTTGGAATTAGTTTCCAGAAAAAAAAAACAAAAAGATAATGTGTACTTTCCATGTATTAACCAAATGATCATTTACTTTCTAGCGAACATTGTTGTGATGAAATGATTCTCATTTTCGACATTACTACACAAATTACTAAGGATCATGTCCATCGTTCACAACATTACATCAATGATCAGAAAGCAAGTGATCAAGGTCCAATAACCTCACTTCGAAAAAAAAAAAAAAAAAAAGTCCAGACAACGGTTTTAATTGGTGATACCTCATATTGTGCCACCTTAAAACATGCAACTACTGAGTTTAACAGCTACTGACAATATCATTTAGCTTTGGCAACACCCTGTGGCGTAAGATATCGCCCATTAATGTGATCCTGGGTCAGCCCAATAGGTAAAAAAAATGTGAACGAGGGGGAAGAGGGGTGTTGTTAAAGAGAAGATAAAGAAATCCTATATTCATATGAACCTTTTCGATCTTGAAATGATCAGCATTGGCATCTGTAATTCCTTTCTTAGCCAGAACAAAGCCTTTCAAGCGCCAAATTTTCATCACCACCAACAGCTTCCAGTGTACTCCTCACCAAAGCTTCAGGGAAGCCCATCTCAACAAGTTTCTGTACCTATATACCAATCCAACACTAAAATTTTTGAGTGCACCACTCTAATATAAAATCATCTGACTCATGGATAGTATTTGAAAGACATAATGCAAAGATTGTCAACACCAGAAGACATTTAGATTTTAGAATAGGAGGATCAGAAAAAAAAAGATAGAGATACACTGTGAGACCTAGGGGGAGGGGGGCTAAGGAGAGAGAGAGAGTAGGATGATGGAGTCAAATAACAAAACGTATACCCTCAATACCTTTTCCTCGACCCCAAGGGATAATGGCTTGGCAAAAGTTTCTGTCCAGTAGCGGGCTGTGCCAACAAAAGTCTGATAGTCTTTAAGATACTGCAATTTCCACACAAACTAAAAGATAAGAAAAGATTCAACTAAACTTCACACACCCACTGTCAAAGAAAATTAAGAGCAAACCCACAGTTTTACATGTTTATATAGTATTTGCAAGAGGGATCAGAGTCAGGATATCTTAAACATGCTACAATTAAATTTGAGAATTCAGAAAAGATTTTAAACTTCCTTGCAAAAATCAATGCAGGCAGTTCTTGATTTTCAAAACCACAGTGGAATCCTGCCCGCCCCTTCTATCTCCCTTGCAGGACATGCAAAACATAATTCCAGGAAGGAGATTATTTATTCAAGCTCAGTGATCTTTGGAAAAAAAAAATAATCTGATAAATTTTAAGCCCAAGTCTTCCAAACAAACAATGGCATAATATAATCCAATCATTAAATATTCAAACCTGCAACCAAACTTGAAATCTCAAGTTAAGTTGGGAGCACGGATGTAAATTATAAGAGCTTAAGCCAGAAATTTAAGTTGCCAAGCAAAATAAACCAAGGAAAATTTTAAGTCCAAATACTCGATTGCATGAAATAAAAGTGGCTGTCGTGAGTGAAGAGAGAAGATGAAAATAAAAATTACAATGGCACATGAACTCCAAAGTCATCACAAAATTCATTAAGCCAAAGGTACATGCAACATAAATACAGACACTGAAGCTAAGAATTGCAGAAAACTGCACCTGTTGTGCTACTACAGCATCTTGAGGGTCATCAGGTTGAGGAGCAGAAAGTAATGCTTGGACAGAAAGTAGTGCTGTTTTCAGAGTGAGTGCTGGGCTCCATTGGTCTTTCAAGATGTCTAGGCAAATTGCGCCACTTTGGCTGCTAATATTAGGGTGCCTTCGGCGGGTAGGTAAGAGAGAAAATAATTGCTGTATTAATCATCTAAGCATTAACAAACACAATTCAACCCACTGACATGCAACAAATCCATCTGGAACCAATTTGATCAATTTTAAAACCTTATGGAAGCACATAAAGTCAAGAATAACACCCCAATCCAATAATTAAATTTCAGACTGAATACTGCAAACATGAACTTCAGATTATAATAGGACCCCAAGTAGCTTCTGCATTCAAACATTGCATGCAACATGTATTGCAGATAGCAGAGATACCATAAGAATTACATATTTAACTTTCAGTGCACAATGGAAAGATCAGAATGCTGATGGAATGTGTAGCATGGGAAAAGGAAAGGTGATGGAGGTGGCAAATGATACATTGTTATGATGTGCAAAAGGATGGGTCCATGCAAATTAGTAGACAGACCAGATTAAGCTCGAGATTTGTGTTTTGATAAGTAAAAGCATGAAAACCTATAAAATGTGTAGCATATCATTAGATTGGTCCATTAAAATTCTTTTCTAGCAGTGATTTCAAAATCATCCTCAGCTGAATAATGAAATAGCATTAGATCGAAGAATGAAATGCATACAAGAAACAGAAGAAAGTATCTGTCACGCGGTTTCAGGGTATGATAAAAGATCCTATTCCAAATCTTGAAAACAAATGCGTGCATGAGTGCACGATAAATGAATCATCAAGTATGGATAGTTGAAATCCTCACCTTAGTTTACATAAGCTTTTATGATCTATTGATTTATATGATGATTTAAAAGAACTAAGTTATACGAATCCAGAAGTAACAGCTAACTGCTTATAAATTGGATCCATGACATGCATAAACCAATTTTGCCATTACTTTTAAGATGATAACATTAAAAGCACTAATATCTGGCCTTTCTATTATAATTTGGAAGATATGGAAAACAAAATATTGAAACACACCGAACTGAAAATGAATAAACAATTTGAATAATTGCAAATTACTATAATCCAAATCAAAAGCGATTATAATATATTTCAAACAACATTATCACCAATCCATTGATACACTCATCTCTTATCACATATATGCAAGTACCACGTGGATCATAATTATATATAGTATAATATGGTACCAATTATGCAAGTAAACAATGTGAATAATAGCATATTACAAGAACTTCTCTCTACCAGACTTTAGTTGCGAACTGCATTTTGGGAGGCTCAAAAGGATATCCATCTACAAAAAGAATCGAGATGGAAAATGCAAGTTAATAGAGGATATATATATATATATATATATATATTTTAACCACCTATATTCTAGTTACAGCAAAAATCAATCAATCAAACAAATAGTTAGTGATAAAAATAAGTTCTGGGAAATAAAAAACAATGATCCGCATATGGCCAATTTTATAGTCCTCCTCCTAAAACTCTAACAACAATACAATATAGCCTATATTCACATGCATTAAAGAATCTAAATGGATTTTTGAAGCCCTAAACCCATATCAAAATTGTATCCAATCCCAACCTTTAGGACTAAGTAGAAAGTAGTAACAGTAGTTGATAGACAGTTAAACCTTAACCCATAAGAAATCCTCACAAGAAGTAAAGAGAACGATTCGAACTTCAAGAACATTTCTTTATTTCCGAATTTTCTTTGTTCTTGCAATTAAAGAACATAAAAAAACAACCAAAACGCAACTCAATGGATAGAAAACTGAAAACCCAACAAAATTAGCATAAAGAAAACTGTAAATAACCAGTAGAGAACTCAAACTTTGAGTACAAAAGGAATTAACAAATAATGTTTTTTTAAAAAAAAACGGTTAAGGGAGAAGATTGTGAATATACCGGGCAGTGAGATATCAATATGGAAAGTTCCGCCTTCATAAGGAGTGCCGATTGGTCCAGGAATGGTGCCGGTCAAGCGGGCCAGATTATCAGACTTTGGAGCGACTTTGATGCCGGAGGACTCTATGTCCCTGCTGCATTCTAAAAGCTCTTTTTGAACGCGAGAAAAATCGATCATTTTCTTCTTCAATTGGGTTGGATTGTGGTAGACAGAGATAAACCCTAACAGAGAGGAAGTGAAAGAAGGTAAAATTCAAGTGAAGAGAATAAAGGGTCTTTTTCTTCTTTCTCTCTCCGTCTAATAGATGCTTCGTTTACCCATTTGCTACAGAGAGTCAGCAAAGCAACGAAATGATGCCCCCACACAAGAAGGGGTGACATTACTACGGCACGGAACGCACGCCCTATTGTTATTTCTTTGCCCAAAATATTAAGTTAATTACTAAAAACCCTATAGTTTACCGTCATTAATTAACTCATCTTTAAATTATTTTGCGTACTTCTTTCACTTTGTTTTTTTGGCAATTATTTGCAAGGTTTGGATTCTTATTTTATTTTTCTTTATTTTTTTTCATTTATATTCCTCAGCCAAACATCATTTTTATTTTGTTTTCTCACCAATGCAGATCATGAGAGGTGATTTTTTTTTTTTTAAAAAAAAAAGAGGGATATGGGATTCGAAAAAGGGTACATATATTGTGAATTGGAATAACCAGGGCGTGCCGTGAGAGGTGAAGTTGTTGTTGTTGTTATAGTTTATTTTATTTTTTATCTTTTTCTTATGTTGTGTTGCTATACTCGAGGATGTTAATATATTTTTTAAAATATAGTTTTTAACTTGCATATATTTTATTGTAATTTTATGTCTTGTTTTTTTATAAACATCAATTACGTTACAATATAGTAATTAATCAACTTTTTTTTCACAATTTTTACCAAATTTATACAAATTCCAACCATATATTTGAAAATATTGAAAAAAAAATAATGCATCTGATATTAATTAATTTATTTTCATTTTCCTCCTAGTGCTAAATCACTAGTAGTCCTCACGCAACATGTTATATAATTTATGTTTTTCCCCCCCTACCAAATGATTTATACAATTTTGTGTAAGAAGCTATGGGCTCCAGAGAGAGTTTGGGTACAAACGAAAAGCCCATCTTCTTTGAGCCCTCTTTCCAATATTTCTTTATTTGGGCAACAAGTATCCTCATAATCGCAACTGTATAGGGCGATCTGTACCAATTGAAGCCCGACTATGGCTTCTATTTAATGAACTTTTAGTTTAAAAGAATAATAGTTGCTTCGAAAATGTGTGTTTAAAGTGTAGGTCACCTGCAAGATAGGGGAAAGTTTGTAGTGTTAGTGTAAGCATTTTAATACCTAATTAAAGGTAAGTTAATCCGAGTAAAATTAATCGGATGCCGAATCTAAGTTCTTTGGTGTCGAGGCTTTTGGTTCGACTTCTAGTTTGATATCATTTTTAGGCATGGTTCCGTAGTAGCTTAAGTTGATATTGACAATTTAATAAGTTTGATTTAAATGGTTGCGTGTATAACTAAACACCTATGAATCATTGATTCAATTTCTTCTCCTACATTGTCATATGACCAAAAAAACAAAACAAAAAAAAAAAATCAAGTTGGTTAATACTTTTTTTTAAAAAAAAATTATGTGATAGGAGATTGGTAACTTTATTTGATATTGATATATTTTGAATTGATTCAAATATATTTATTATGTCAATTCTAATCAGTTAATAAAAAATTAGTAAATAATTAGCATGTTTAAATCACAAAATTCATAAAAGTTATAATTCCACCTAAACTCAAAATAATTTTAAATCATTTAATTTGGATTCATTTGTTTCACCTTTTTAATTTAATTTTGATTTTGAAAATTTCAAATACTATTTGATATTAATCCCAGTAGCCACTCACACACTAACCCAATAGTAAACATTCATTGAATTACTTAGAGATGTTCCACCCAAACTTTTCTCTTAATTTGTATTGAAAAATTAATTCTCATAAGCTCTTAAATCTTTTTGACTCATGAATTATATAATTGTCAACTTTTTTTTCTCCTATTAATTATGTTTAATAAAAAATAAAAGAAAAAAATGCTACCCCAAACAGCTCAAACTAATCTATGTGTATCCCCTTATAGATCAAAACAAGAAAGAAGAAGAAGAAAGAGAGAAAAAAAAAAAAAA
>CATIWR010291705.1:0-42742 GCA_949677035.1 Omphalea diandra
TTTGCAGATAGTTATGGAGTACTGTGGGGGTGGAAGTGTTGCTGACTTGATGAATGTTACTGAAGAGCCTTTGGAGGAGTGTCAAATAGCATATATTTGCAGAGAAGCACTAAAGGTATCTTTGACTGAATTTGGTTGGAAGAGACAATAATTGAGAATTGTACATAGAAAACTATGCTAGAAGCATATGATTGATGCTTTCCTTTAACTTATCTGCTTGACTTTAAAAAATGATAAACCAACTTGATTCAGCTTTCATGCTTATGGGCATCTCTTTAAGATTGTATATGCTATAGGCATTTGTATGTGTGTGGGCTCATGCAGATACCAGGGCAAACAATTTTCTTTTAAGCTGAGTCAGATTTTTTGAATAATGTTAGCTGATTGTCAATTTTATTTTAATTATTTTATTATTAAGTATAATGCTTGTATGACATTTTTTTTCTCTCCACCGCCGCCCTTTTCTTCCCTCTTCTTTCTTCTCCCTCCTTCCCTTTTTCTCTGAATCTTGTGTAGGGCCTTGCATACCTGCATTCAATTTTCAAGGTCCATAGAGATATTAAGGGTGGCAATATTTTGTTAACTGAACAAGGGGAGGTCAAGTTGGGTGAGTTCCTTTTCATCATAAAACTGAATAGTAAGGGTGCATTCATTATCACTTTCTGTTTTCTGTTTTTTAAACACAAAAATATTTTGAAAATCAGAATTTGTGGTTTTTGGTTTTATGTTTGTTATTTCCAAAATGTTTCTTGAAAAATATGAAAAAGAATCAGAAGAACAATGTTTTCAAAAGTGTTTTCTAGTGTTTTTTTTTTTTTCTGAAATTTGAAACAAAAACAGAAAAGTGCTGCGATACCAAACACACTAATCCCAGTCAATTCTAGTTTATAAGAAAGAAAAGGGAATCTTGCGATGCTTGAATCATCTCACTTATCTGATGATATTGAAAGTTTTGGTGTGCGCCAAAACCTCAAATGCCAGAACATTGACATGTTCTTAGCTTTTGATATTACTTAACAGCTCTCTATTTTATCTCTGCTTGTGATGCTTGTTTACCTATGATGTTCATGATGGTTGCACTTGTTGATTCATGCTATAAATATTTTAGAAGTTAATTTGGTCCAAAATAAAAGAAAGGAAAAGGGAAAAAGATATCCTCAATAATGGTTTCTTTTTAGGAAGAAAGTAAAGGTATTGATTTAACAATTCTTGATAAATAAGATTTAAGGTTGTTTATTTCAAATAGATTTTCTAGTTTTATTTCTTTGATTGACAGACAAGTAACTTTTGTCTTTCTTTTTTAATGGTGTATTGGCATTTGCATGAGACAATATCATCAAGTCTTGTAGTTGTAGGAAATTGAAAAGAAATTAATAAATATTGTCCATGTTGGTGGTTTACATGTTGACAAGGAGGCTCATCACTTGGGTTAGTAGAATATGTTAGAACTGAAATATCATAGTATTTC
This sequence comes from Omphalea diandra, assembly GCA_949677035.1. Lineage (NCBI taxonomy): Eukaryota > Viridiplantae > Streptophyta > Magnoliopsida > Malpighiales > Euphorbiaceae > Omphalea > Omphalea diandra. The sequence goes on from CATIWR010291705.1 coordinate 1,469, forward strand.
TTGTTTCTTGTGACTTGGATTCGTAGAATATTTGTATGAGACAACTTGGGTTAATAAATTGATAAACGAATGATTTCTACTATTTCACTTTTGACTTGTGGTCAACACAGCCCCACGAGCAATGTCTTGTTTTGTTAACCTAATCAAATTCTACTTGTGACTTAGCTTTAGTTAAATTTTGACAAAGTTTTTTTTTTTAATTTGATTCTAGTTCTTATGTTGCAGGGTTATTGAAAAACTGATTTTGGAATTTGTTGTTTCTTTGATGATATTGTGAGCAGGTGATTTTGGTGTTGCAGCACAGCTCACAAGGACTATGTCAAAGCGCAATACGGTACATTAGTTGGAGCTAATGTGCAATGTTCTTGGCTTTTCTTAAACCTGTATTTACTCGGATTCAACTCCCTTCTCTTTGTTTAACCCACCCTTGATATTCTATAGTGTTTTAAGCTTCAGGATTTTATGTACATCAGTTGCATTCCTGTCTGCCTTTGGTGGATGTTAGTTATTAGCACGAGAATTGGTATTATGTTAATAGAATCATTTGGAAAATATATGCTCACATACTCACCATGTAAACAGAGAACTGGACAGAAAAGGGTGAAAAGGAGAAAATGTTTTTATTTGTTGAGCTTTTTAAAATTTTTTATGCTTGGTTCTCTGGAATAGACTGTAGGTATGATAAAGAGTATTTGATTTCATTCTTTTAAGCTCTCAGTTAGTCCCTTTCAAAAAAAAAAAAAAGGCTCAGTTTGTCTTATCAACAAATATTAACTGTATAGCAGAATTTTGGAAAAAAGGAAAGATGAAAAATAGGATATCTATCATAGAAGATGGCTAGTGGATTTTGTTTTTCATATAAAGTCACCAATTAGAAATCATTTAACCTCTCTCTCTCTTTATATATATATATATATATATATATATATATATAAACTTCCAAATTTATGACTATTCCATGGAAATGAAGTCATAACATTAAACCAGCTAAGGACTATTCTCCTCTACCAGATCCTATTTGTTGTAGTTATTGGATATGTTTGCATTTATCCTTTATGTCCTTATGCCATCTAATGGTCCTAGTCTGCTAGTCTGAAGCTAAATTGTAATCAATACCACTAGTTAGATTTCCTATAATAATTTTATTACCCTATTTTTGTTTGCTCTTCTATCATTTTTTCAAAGTCGTTGACTTATTATATAGTACTCATTGCTGTAAGTAATGTTTGATCTTTCTTCATTTTTTCAAAGTCACTTCACTCATTGTATAATACTCATCGCTGTGAGTTTTGGTTATATGAATTTTGGGGATAATTTAATCATGCTTTATTTGATCGCCTCCTGAAGAAATATTTTATCTCAATTGCAGTTTATTGGTACTCCACACTGGATGGCTCCAGAAGTTATTCAGGAAAGCCGTTATGATGGAAAGGTATGATATCCTTTGTCTGTTGGATTGACTCTCTGACTTTCTCTTATATTCTTTCCTTTTCAACCGGTAATAGGGTATTGTGTTCACGTGTTTTCATTGTTCTGTTTGATATTGGTCCATGAGCATTTCTCAAAGTGCTATGCTCTCTGCACCACTAAAAAGGAATCTTAGAGGATTTAGTTTGCACTCTCTGTACCAGTTAGTAATCCGATTGCACATTTAGATCGATACATGTGCATAGTGCGCATGGACCATAGGTGGGAGAAAGGCAAGAAATGGAAATGCTTGCTGTCTCATCTCTCATTGCTGTTAATTGTTATCTATTCAGTATTATACCAACTTATTATCATTTAATGTTTTCCCTGCAGGTGGATGTATGGGCTCTTGGTGTTTCTGCAATTGAAATGGCTGAGGTATGTTCATGTGGTCACAAGTCTATCAACAGTGTATCGAAAAACTTGATGTTTCTCTGTATTGTCAAGTTCATTGAGCATTGTAGCAACCTGCACATGAATTGTTTCACCTCCTTTTGATGGCAAAGGATCAAAATTATGCTAGTTTTTCTCTGGGCTGAAATATGGTATTCTGTATACATTTCTTGGAATGTTCCTATAACTGCGTGAGGCAGCAAAAATGGGGATCAGGGTCTAGGGCAACACTTATGCGATAGCTAACATCAGTTGGTAGCCAGCTCAAAATCGTGATTAAATCTATCCCACTGGAGCAGAATCAAAATCCATGAGTCTTCTAGGGGCTGGTGTGTGTGTGGATTACTGTGGCTGAAATAGCTCTCTCAAGAGCTTTTTCTTCTTTGCTTTCTCTTTATTATAAACCTTCCACTGGTGGTAGGTGAGGTGGGAGTTGCATTGCTGTTCTAATTATGGATATGCTTGTTCACGCATCTACTCTTCATCACAAATATTGATTTTTTTTCCTTATTTTGTAATTGAATTTCTTCAGGGACTTCCTCCAAGATCAACGGTGCATCCAATGAGGGTCAGTGCATTATATTAAACTCTGAACTTTCATTTCTCTATTTTTCTCCTTGTTTTTATGGTTGTTAGCTTATTGCTATCTGTACCACCTATTTTGTTTGACTGTTATTCTGCAATTTTATGAAGTGTAGTATATAATCAAAATAAAATTCTTATGAAACAGCACAAGAAAAGTTGATACTTTAATTCATTTTAAATTTTTATTGTGTTGAAAAATGGTTCATAGGTAGGGTTTAGTTTATCACTGGTGGATACTGGTAGTCTAAAGAAAAGCTGATGTGTGTTTGTTATCTTCGATGCTGGATGATGGACTATATGTGCGAACATTTTTTTCATTCATACATTTTGTTTACCAGATTAGTTATTGGGATATATGCTCCTATTTTGCATGGATGACATCCCCTCTGGATACAGCATTGCTATTTTTAATTTAAAAACAAAAATTGCTATTGAGTTTTGTCAGACTCATTGCTTTAAAATGGTATTGAATTATCAAGTATCTAATGCTCAGTTTTGAACTCTGAAATTAAGGAGAAAAACTAAATACATGTCAGATGGTTTCTATTCAATTGTATCAATGCTATTTTCCTTTTTCACTTTTGTTGCTGTTGCTCTTTGTCATGTTGTTTATGTTTCATATTCTTCTATTGATATGTTGAGCATTGGGTGGTCTGATTTCGACTTTAAACTCGAGTATTTAGCTTCAAGTCTGTTATATTATTGTCAAGTCACAGTTTTGATAGATAATGTGTTGATTTCTTGTTCTGTTGTGTATGTATTTAGCCAAATTGCCAAAATCATAGATGCTTGAGATAAACATGTTAGGGGTTCTGTACAAATAAACATTTTAGGGGTTCTGTACAAATATCCATAATTAGGTGGAGATTTAACCAAAAATGGCCAAAATTATTGATTGCTTGAGAGATATTTGAGGGGTGGGGTCGGGTGTTCAAATATCTATAATCTTGGTCAGCTGTGATTAAGTGGGTGGCATTTTAATTCTCTCTGCTCCTTCCTTCAAGTTCAAGGAATATGCAAAATTATTTTAGTCTGTTATTTAAAAGGACCCGTGCTCATAAGCAATGCAAAGATAACATGGAATTTACTTCTAATTATTTTTTGAGCTCTACCTATGTACTTAGGCTCTTATGTGTTGAGTTGCTGTGCTTTTCCACACACAGTAGGAGAATTAAATATAGGTTGGTTGTCTGAATATTTTTGAATTTCTACTGAGGTTAAACTGAGAAATCTAGGTTTGTTAGGGACTGTTGTTTGCATTTTTCAAGCAGTAAGATCAATTAATAATGTTCTAAGTATGAAGTACTCATAATTCACTTGTCTTATTTGCTTAAGATTATGCTGCACAATCATTATTTCTATATTAGTTTAACCAAAAGTGAAATATGGTAAATAATGAAACCTTTGTAATTTATCCATGCCCTAAGTAGGAAAATATGCAAGTGTAGTTGGCGAACTTATTGGGAATATGAACAAATTCTGGGCAATTATAATTCTCATATATATATATATATATATATATGCTCGTGCACAATTGCAGTTCGAAGAATTATATATATGATTGTTGTGCTTTTTCTGAAGCCTTTCTTGTTTAAAATGTTTAACATCACACGTTTTTGTTTGTCAATCCAATAAGGATTTCAAAGTTTGTCTGACATACTTGTCGTCCATAATAGGTTTTATTCATGATATCCATTGAGCCAGCTCCAATGCTTGAGGATAAAGAAAAATGGTTTGTTTTGAGTTTTTTGTATCCACAACCTTGATACCAATTTCGGGTTGTTGGCGATGTTTCTTTATACGAACACACATTGTGGTGTTTAAGCATATATTGTTGCTTTTACAGGTCACTTGTGTTTCATGATTTTGTTGCAAAGTGCCTTACAAAGGAACCACGTTCACGTCCTACTGCATCTGAAATGTTGAAGGTAAGTAGAGAGAATGAAACAAACATGAAAATTTTTTATTTTAGTGGATTCTTGGTGCATTGGTTGCTCACACATTTGCCTTGTACACTTTACCCCATGTCACATTTGACATGGTTCTAATTCATTACTGCTTGTGTTGTCTATAGTTTTTAATTGATTCAGTATATCTTGTTCAATTTTGTACTGAGAGTTAGCTTGGAATTAAAGAGTGACAGAGATTTTTTTTTCAAGTAAATAAATAACATTATTTTTCTATTTTATATTATGGCTGACTTGAACTGTTTTCTTGGATTTGGAACTCAGCATAAGTTCATTGAGAAATGCAAATATGGAGCCTCAGCAATGTTGCCAAAGATTGAGAAGGCCAGGCAAATTAGGGCCTTGATGGCTGTACAAGCACAAAATCTTTGTCCAGTTGTTTCAGAAGTTAGTCTATTGCAGAATTTCATTCTTTCAGCAATTTCATTTTTCATCTGTGGAACTCCTTCTAAGAAGACATGTGTACATTTGAACCTTTGAAACAGTCACCAGAAGGTCCAAAACTGAATGAGGATTATGGAGATACCGTTCCATCAAAGCGACCTCAGATGGCAGATGAACTACCTAGCTCTGCAAATGGTGTAGAACTAGCTGGAGAAGGTATGCTTTCCTGCTTGCATCTTATCTTTTTTATTTTAGCTAGAAGTTTCAAAGGAGGAGATAAGCCATTACACACTTAAGAGAGCATGAATGATTCATAACTAATATCATGGAGAGAGGGCACACAATTATTCATGACTTCTCCTTATGCTGTTAAGGAATACAGCATTTTCTTTAATTCTTGTGTATAAAGTTGCTTTTCATTATATTTCTCATCTCATGGAAATAGTTGCTCTCTGTGCCAACTTGATCTTATCTAGCAAGCTGAGAAAAGGTATTTTGAGATAGTTGATAGTTGTCAACCATATAATGGTTGAAGTTAATTGTTACTGTATGCTTCAATCCAAATGTATTACTAATCTATTGTGTCATTCTATGGATAGACTTTCCTGAATGGGTCCTAACCAAAGTTATTGATCTTGTACAACCAGCTGAAATTGATGGAGCTTTTTATGCTGTCAGACAGTGAATTGAACTCATCCCATCTAGAGAGAGATATTTGTATTCCTTGAGAATAAATTGCTATTTGGTTGATCTGCATACTCTGGTTATGACAAACAGTATGATGCATTTTGCTTGGATAATGATACATATGAAATAGACGCCAAAATGTTTTGGTACTGAAATGCAATATTTCACACACACACCCACACACACACATATATATATGTATAGGTATCGAGCCCCTGTCCACTCACTTGCTGGGGTTTATACACGCGCACTCACACATTCTGCTTTAATGATGGCCTAAAAACCCATATCATGTTAGGCATTGAGGCCTTGTCCACTCACTGGGGTTAATACTTCAGTTAACTGACATAGGCACTTGTGTGTTAATAGTTGATACCCTGCCCATTCATCCACTCAAGATAAAATGTCAAAATAAAACAAAAATACTTATACCTCACTGGATATTACTTGGCAACTCGATTTAGAATCTGCAACTATACTGACTATTGGTATCTTTGATTTTGAACAAAATTGTGTAGATTACTTAGGGATTTTGTTACTTTGTATAGGAAGAATAAATAAGGCATGATAAAAGAATGTGATATTTTATTAGACATGGGGATTTATGCACATTTAAGGAACGGAGAAGCATAAATTTAAGGCATGATAAAAGAATGTGATATTTGATTAGACATGGGGATTTATGCACATTTAAGGAACGGAGTTTTACATCCTTTTTTCAGGCAGTTTATCTGTCACTTTGGTGAAATACTCTTCTGTTTCTTTTTTCCTTAGTTTATTCTTCTGAAGAGCATTAATATTTAGGTTAAATGTTTTGCAAGATTCTTAGTGGCCCACTTTTTCATGATTTGTGTATACAGTAGATTTTGGAACTGTAGTTGTCCATGGTGGAGAGGAGATAGACAAGAAAGCTGCACAGAGTGAACTTCATGTTGCTAGAGAGTATTCTCAGGATCCAGGGCATGTTGAAAGCCCTTTGGTCAGTGGCACAGGGGGCAAATCAGCCAACTCCTGGTATAATTGATTTCACTCATATTTACTTTTGATTTTTATTTACATATGATCTCCCTCCCTCCCTCGGGGAAAAAAAAAAAAAAAAGAGATTTTAGATTTTTTGTGTGGGATTGTTTTCAATTTTCAACATTGGATTCTACCAGTGTTTTTGTAATTCTTTGAGTATTTTTTACTCAGTTAGTCTCCTTGACAACTATTTCTTCTTTTTTTTTTTTCCTTTCATCAAAGTTGATATTTGCGAACTCAATGTTAATTTAGCTACAAAATCTGTAAAAGTGTAAAATTCATTGGGTTATTTCTGGTAGGGTGGATAATACAAGAGAAGTTGCTGCAAACAACATTTTGGTTGGAGAATCACGTTCCGCAGCACAAACAATAAGGGCTTCTCCTTCAGTATCTGGCTCTTCTGCACAGAATCTGAAGAAGAACAACTTACCTCAATCACCAATTGGGGTAGGAGGGGGTATGGACACATCGACTTTGAAGATTGAAACTGTTGGCACAAAAGCTTTTGCATTGCAAGACAAGGTTTTTTTCATTCTTAACTGTTTTTGTTCACCATATAATATATGAACAGGGCCTAATATCTTTTAAATTGCTTTAGAAGCAAGTATAATTCTTGAATGGCAATGGGGAAGTATGGGGGCAGGTTTTGCTATTCCCATCTCCATCCCGTTAGCAAATTGGAATGGAGGTGGGAGCAGGCATCCCCATTTTATTTATGGTTTATAAATTGTTAAAAAAATTTCATATTCTCCTATATCTTAACTATATGCTATGTACACATGTATATTTGATTTTGAATGCTATGGTCAATATTTGCGGTAAAAGAGTGGCATTGAGTGATTGATGATATATCTCTAAGCACAAACAAGTTTTCCCATATGTATTTAAGCTGAAGTTGCAATAGCATTTGTCTTCTTTCCTAAAATGAGGCAAAATTAAAGCAATGTGTTCCATCCTTCAACATTTGGCGATGTAAGGATTAAATCTGTTGGAGTGGGATAAAATTATGGTCAAAACCATAAATTGAACTCATGTTCCTTGGGTTGTTTAAATTAATTTTTTAGTTTTGAGTACCACAACTAAATAGCTATTAAAATTTGGCTTTCCTGTGAGAGATTAAATGGGAATTGACTATCCTTTTATTTCAAGTTAGAAATAAATTAGTGTTATAGTTTCCATTCTCTCCCACCTTAGTGGGAAGAACTAGCAAATGGCTTGTCATTGTGTTGCCCATTTGCCTTTTTTGTTAGAGATAAATCGTCGCTGCCTATTTTTAACTCAGTTGTTTTATTTTGTTTCTTTTGCAGCTTTGGTCCATATATGCAGCTGGTAATACCGTACCTATTCCATTCTTGAAGGCAACAGATATATCCCCAATTGCTCTCTTGTCAGACAATATACTTGGGGGTATCCAGTGGGATAATAATGAACCCCAAGCAATGGAGGCACTGCAAGAGCTTTTTACTGGTGATGGTCTGTCTAAGAAGGGTCGACGGGTGCAAAATGAGGTTCTCTCTCCATCTGTCTATTTCACATGTCTATATGCGCATTTGTGCAGTCATGCCCATGTATTGACATCTCATTCATTGACTATTCATTTGGCGAGTTGCAGATGCCACTTCCTCCAAGTGTCTACCAAAGGCTAACCACAAGTTCTACACTGCTTAATCTGGCACAGGCTTTGGCCTACCACAAGATGTAATATTTACTTGCTCATCCAATTATTATTTGGTACATTCATTAGCTTGTGTGCCTTTTCAAACTAATTGGGAGTGCTTTCCTAAATTACCTGACATGTTTGTTTAGTTACTTACTATACAGGCCATTTTACACTTGCCCAAATTTTCTTTTGGTTTTCTGAGACAATAACTGAACTTAGCTGATTTTCGTGCAAGGCCGATTGATTGCTTACCATTTTAACCTATGCTTGCATTTATCACAGGTGTTATGAAGAAATGCCACTCCAAGAATTGCAAGCAACGCAAGAGCAACAAACCATTCAAAATCTCTGTGATACAATTCGAACTATCCTTCGGTTGTAAATAGCTGCATGCCCAAGAGTTTGGGTGTCAGGTTTTTGGAGAGAGAGAGGCTGCCGCATTCTTGTATTCTTTAGGGGTGTTGAGAAGGCAAACCTTGGGTGTTAAATGAAATAGTTATAAGCTTTCAAGGAAAAAGTTCTCTATAGCCGAGTTTCAATTCAGCTGGTTTGATTACCTCAGCTGAGTTCCGAATTCAATCCCCTTTGGTGTACCTTGGAGGAAACGAACGAAGTCTCTTTTTTAGGTTGCTAATAACAAGTTTTCCCTAAATGCAGTTTTCCCTTCTCAATAGGGATGGCAATCGCGCATGAATTATTGGAAGTAAAAAGCTATGCATTTTCAGATATAAATATATGCGGAGGGTTTGTTGTTTTCGAAAGATTTTTTTCTATTTTTTCAGTTTGTAAAAAGCATGGAATATGTATTTGGTTAATGTAATAGTTTATTTTAAAATAGAAATAGAAATTAGTAGCTGAGAGGTTATTTAAATGTTTTAGCTCAAAGAATTATCGTTTTTTGTTACTTTTTATCAATGTGTCATACTTTTATAAATAAAAAACAAATATTTTTAATTTTTTATGTTTATTTTAATATTATTTTTAATAATAGTAAATTATTTATTTATTATTTAAATTTTATTATATTACTTTTTTAATATACTATTTAATATTTCAATGAAATCATTACTATATTCATAATTAATGTTTAATAGAGGTACTATAAAAAGTTTAATTTATAAATTTTGAGAAAAATATTCAATGGATGTTATATATTATTGATTTTTGAAAATGTAACTATAAAACATGGTTATTTATTTATTTAGACTTTATATCTATATTGATAATTATATTTATGAATAATAATTATTAATAGTAATTTGGTTAAATTTTTAATATTAATCAATAATCAACAATTTGTGAGTAGAGCAGCTAGCAACAGATAGAATAAATAGATTTGAAAATCACTTATTTGTATTTTTTTTTAATTTTCAAATGAACAGTAAATAAAAATATTATGTATCATCCATAAATATATAAACATGAGATAAAATTTTATATAAAAATTATATATATATATATATATAGAGAGAGAGAGAGAGAGGAAAATGCTAAACGTGAAGTTTATCAATTATATTTTGAACATTTTATACCTTTTTTTTTTTTTTTTTACCCCTCCACCTAATCGTTAAAAAGAATTTAAAGGCCATCCATTGTGTGATATCATAAGCAATTAAAACTGATGTGGCGGGACTATATGAATCATAACATTTTTTCTTTGACAAAAATTCTAAATTAATTAAACACAAATTCCTTCATATTAGAGAGATACAAGGTTTGCTGAAAAAACATATTCACAGCAAAAACGAGTGACTAGAGGTCGCGAACGGATCATGAATTAGGTTGAAATAAAATTAAATTATTTTTAAATTTTAATTTTTTTAAAATATTATTTTAATTTTTAAATTAATTTTAATTATTTTAAATAATTAAAATTAAGTCAATCAAATTATCTGAAGGTTAATCAATATTAGATTTACTAGCAGTTGAGTAGGCCAATCTTGAATTTGATTATTTTCAATGGAATTCAAACTGAATTGATAAAAAAAATTAAGAGAAGAGGATGAAGAAAAATAAAAATTATATGAAAAGTAAAAAATTTAAGGAATAAATCTTTCAAATTTGAGAAGATTTTTTTCTTAAAAATAAATATATTTTAATTGAGAAATATAAAAAGCATAATAATAGAATGATTCAACCTAAAAATGTGTTTTGTATATATGCATATATATATATATATATATATATTTCTTTTATGCAAGCCTATAAAAAACATTTTTACCCTCCTAGTTTCCAACTTCCAAATTATTCTTTTTACGCCAATGTATTGCCAAATAAATAAATAAATAAAGTACTCAATTTCTCCCTCTTTCCCTGCGACACCAAGCACAGTATACACGTTAAAAAAAACCCTGGTCTTGGAGCTAGGCACTGCAAAAACCTAGCAAAACCCAAGAAACCAAATGACGAACAAACAATGAGAGGTGGTCGAATTATTAAGCATCTCCACACTTATCGCCGGTCGCTCTTCTCTTCTACATTTTGTACCAGTACTAGTAGTAGAAAACGCTTCTCTTTCTCGACCCATCACAACACCCCGTCACTAGCCCTTCAATTGCGCAACCCTCGTCCTTGTTTTCTTTGTTTATATCCAAACCAACAGCAACCCATCTCTCCTATATTTCATTTTCGGTTCTTGAACACGACCTCAACTCAAAGTAATGACCAAAATGATGGCAGCCAAGAAAACCCACTTCAATGTAGTCACTTTTTCTTTCATTTTTCTAAAGAATAATACTTGGGATGAGCTAAAGTTGCTATCCTTTTTTTTTAAAAAAAAAATTCTTTTGTTGTATTTTGCAGATGAAACAACCGAAGATGATGAACCGGTTGTATGGGAGGAACAGGAGGAAGTGGAACCCAAGGTATGTTTTTATTTCCTGGAATATTCTCTTTTCTTGGCTTTACAATTCAGCTTTAGATATGCAAATTTCCGTATTTGTTGATGTTAGCTGTTGATAAATGTAGGCTGGTGATGGTGGGGATGGTGGTGGAATTGTGTTGCAAGGTGTCCCCTGGGGTGAAAGGGTTCTATCTATTGCTCGTGAGGTCTTGCTGCAGTATGGTGATGACTTGGAAATCTATGCTTTCAAGACTACTCATACTGGATATGTTTATGTGAGATTAGATAAGCTATCACATAAGTAAGTTTTTTTTTTTTTTACCCCCTCTATCTTGTGAATTAGAAACAAAGACACATTTTTCTTTAATTTTTCTCTTTGGAATTGGATGGCTGATGAAAATTTCATTTTGACTTCAAATAGAACTGAATTTGCCTGGACACGAATCACAAAGGTTAATGATTAGAAGTAAATGTGCCTGGCAGACTAATATGCAACTTACTTGGTTCTATTGTTGGCAATTTGTTTAAATTATCTATGTTTTTCTGTTGGTTTAGAAAGGATGGACCTTTTGAAGAGAGTAGTGATACTTCTTGTTGTATGAATAAATGGATAGTGAGTTTCTCCATATGTAAACAATTTAGTCTATTTGTGCAGATATGGGTGTCCCAGCATTGAGGAGCTTGAAGACTACAATAAAGAGTACAAGAAAAGGTTGGAGGAAGTTGGTGCACGTGGAGAAATTCCCGATGATTTGGGTCTTGAGGTAATCATCAGTCAATTCTTCATCTCTATTATTGGCAAACATAATTCTGATTCTCGTCCCATCATTTTCTTGAGATAACATTGTCATTGCCTTGAAGGTTTCATCTCCTGGTTTGGAGAGGATCCTGAAGGTACCAGATGACCTATGTCGTTTCCAAGACATGTCCATGAGAGTAATCTACATTGAAGATGCAGAATCTAATGGCCTAGAAAAGAGTGGAGTCTTCTTTCTGGAGTCTATAGAAACAGGGTCAGAGAACTGTGTATGGAAGTTGGCAGATGTGAAGGAAAACAGGGACCCTGAAAGCAAAGGTAGACCTTTAAGCCGTAAAAGGAGAGATTGGAGATTAAAATTGCCATTCAAAATGCATAGACGGGTAACTTTGTACCTTGATTTCTAAGATACCACTGATTAACACTGTTTTATGGTTTGTTATTTGTGTTTAAAAGTTTGATTATGAATAAAAAGCTGTGTGGCATTAGAGGTATGTCTTTGCAGCTTATATGTATATTCTACTCAGACTTCTGCTTACTCTAGATAATTATGCTTCTTGCTTCATGCTTTTTACAATGGTTGAGGAAAGTTTAGAGAATGTAGTTTCCTGATGTATGTCTCAGCTTCTTCTATAAAGTTATCATCCGTGGCTATTTAAGTGACTCATCCTATTATTTTTCCTTTTTCTGCTGCGTGGATTGTGTTTGCATGAGAGGGTGAGCCAAATAAATCTCCGTGCTTCAGCTTTTTCTTCAAAACTTGTATCTCCATCATAATCTGGTTTTTCTTAAGGCTCTAATATGTTTTCTTCAGTTTACATTCACAATACCAACATTCAAACTGATGCTTTCAACTCTTTTGTAGTTTTGAAAAGACAAAATAAACTATTTTATAGTCGCACATCATGTTTCTCATTCAAGTTTCATTGTTCACATAGCATTCCTACAAACATGACGCATTTTTCTTCATTTGCCTCACTGAAATATCAGAAGAATGTGTCCTTTAATGCCCCTACTGAATCTAGGTGCAAGTCCCTTAGCTTATATGCTTTTTAGTGAAAGCTTTGATTTGTTTGCTCAATTCCACTTGGTTTCTGACAGTTAGGCTATTACTTTGTCCATTTTCTATTTTTTCCACCTATGTAAATAAAGTACTAGCGATCTGAATCATAAGTTTGATTATCATGTTTCATTACTGTACTTTTGTTATGTGGTAGAAGTCAGTATACCTGCAAGAAGTAGGAAGACATTGGGATACAAAAGCCGTTTCAATAAATTAGTTACTTCAGATAATTGATTTGTTATGCTTGTGGGATCTTGAAGGGATCATGATATCTCTATAAGCATACCACAATTGTGTCACTTTTTTGGCTAGGCTACTTGGTTCCATAGTTTATCCGAGACATGTCACGTGCCAAATGAACTTGATATGCATTATGTGGAAGAGGTCATTTTGGTGTATTACATGGATTTAACTTGTAAGGTATAGTAATATCTGGAATTTCAAAAGGTGGTTCTGCAAAGCGTAGTATGAATTGTTTTGAAGCATTTCCTAAAGATATGATGCTACAGATGTTTTTACCATAAAAATTTACCATCTCGCTAATATGGCTTAGGCTTGTACTAGAGTTTGGGTATTATATGGTTTATTGCCTAAAGGCCCTAAACCCAGAACAACCTCAATCGAGTAGGCTAGGATCAACACAACACAAGCCTGTGATTACATTGGACCTGGAGTCAAACGTCCCAGCCGTATATGCTATGATGGATTGAATTAAGAATTCTACCAAAAAACAAAGGATGTTCTTACAAACGCATTACAAGAGATGTCTTAATGTACGAGGAAAATGCCTAACGGCAGGAGCTTGTGTACAATTACATGATTACAGCTGACGCTATTATCTGTAGTCTGTGCTTTCATCATGTCAATTTTGAAGTCCAAAGGCTTAGATCTCATATGTGATGGGCCAGCGGATGCATCCTTGTACTAGTTCTTGTCAGGTTGAAAATAAGGTTGCCTCAACTTTTTTGAAGTGTGCAAGGTCAGCTTGGAGAAACAAAATAAGTCACTGATGCAGTATACTACTTGTCTATCGTTTCCATAAGAGCCACTTGTATTTTATTGTGTACTAATGAAATATGAAAGTTACGAAGACCCTGAAGCTGACAAATTTTGTTTGGCCTTGTCAAAGACAATTGGCTGTTGGGTATTGGGTTCATCTGTCTACTCTTCTTTGGTTTAGAGTTTATAGGAAAGGAAAAATATAAGATAAAAAGAAACAAGGAGCTACCGCACGCAGACTCAAAAAAATAACACGGGCTACTCTTCTTTTTTTTTTTTTTTTTTTTTTTCCCCTCTCTTTTTTCCCCTTTTTTTCTCAATTTTCACAAAGGAGTAAACCCTTGAACACTGTGAACATTGTCGTTGTAATATTCTATTTCATCAAAGAAGGAATATGACCAATGAATGCAAGATGAAGAGGAGGAGGAAAGAAGATAGTGCATTTGTACACACATTATATATACGTACATTTGTACTACTAATGAAAGTAACATACATGATACATGCATAGAGGAGATACATTGGATGGTTGAGAAGACATCATAAAAGGAGTTGTCATGAAAAGAGAATATGTCCATCTTTGGGAGGTCCTCAACTCAAAGCTACGTTAGATAAGTGGACCACTAGAACAGCAAACAAGTGGGATTTTACAACTTATATGATGTTCTTGTTATATGCATATTTCTTTTTGCACTAACAAACAAGCATAAAATTAGGTTAGCCCAATACCATTTGGGGAGAAATGGATTTTCTCTTTTTTTGTTTTTTTTTTTTTCTCCCATCTAAATAGTCCCTTTCTAGCATACAAATTTGTACATATTTTGTCATTGTAACCATAAAGTTGGTCGACACAAATTCTTAAGACCCAAAAGAGGAGAAGAAAATAATAGGATCCCTTATTATTATTATTTTTTTAAAAAAAATTGCTTGATAATTGAGTGATAAAAGATGAGGGAAGGTAATAATGTGAATCTAATAGTTCTTTTTATCACCATAATGGTGGATAGGAGAATCAAATTCGAAACCTCTCTTTTTAATAACGTACATTTTATCATCAAGTTGTGTCTATATATAGTGAGTGGAGATAATACTTTTATTAAATTAATGGAAGACGATAGTTATAGCATTTAGAAAGCAATTAATAGCATAAGAGATGGTTATAAATGGCCGATCAGGCAGTGAATTTCAACAATTATAATCATCAACACAACGACCAAATGCAATACTAAACCATTAATCGATGATGCAAACCAGTCTGAGAAGTAGATGAACAACAAGGCCCACCACCAACCAAACAAACCTTTGATATTTCATACTCATGTGACTCACATCAATTAATGCTATCCTTATCCAATTCAAAACTCAAAGTGTTTCCATTTATCAAATCATTTGATTTCTTTCGTTTCAAAATCAAAATTAAAATACGTGTACACAAACACATAACAAATATTTTTTCAAGCATATAGCGACATATTTTGGTATTTCTTTAAAAAAGATATTGAGAGACTTGATAAGATGAGAATATCATATAGGAGAATGAGACGCTACAAACTGTGCTACATTAGATTAAAAAAAGGGGTAAACTGCATATGACACATCTTATGATTTAGAATTAGAGGTGGGGAATCCATGAAGAATTGTTCAATTAGGTACAAGAATCTTTAAAATGCAATTATTGAGATGCCAAATGGATTTAGAGTCTATTCATATATATGGTGTCTACTATACCCATCAAATACGAATATTCTCATTTATGCTTGCGCATTATATCTATGAAAACCCTTTAATTCAATATCAGAAAAAAAAAAATTATTATGTTCAATATCACTAAATGGGTATGTGGAATTATAATAAAAACTCTTTACTATATAATAAAAAGTTAATTTAATCAATTTGAATTGTGAATGTCATTTGATTCACCAAAAATGAGTTTCCAATGTACAATTTGATGAGAGCGTACCTATAACCATTAACCAAAAAAAAAAAAAACACTTTGATAAATTATTATATCATTTTATAATATATATCAAATTGAAAATTCGACATGACTTTGTATAAATTTAAAATGCTATGCATCATCAATATAAAACTTTGATGATATGGTCAACGAAATTATTTTCTAAAATTATTATATCATTTCTATAATAGGTATCACATTTGCAATTTGACACGATTTAACAAATTCAGAATTCTTGGCATTATCAGCATAATTCACATTTTAATAATCTCTTTTTTGACATTGAATCCACATTATGATGCAACTTGTTTGTATAAAAAATTTATTTTTTTGAAATTTGTTGTAATAGATATTCTTTTTCAATAAAACATTTCAAAAAAAAATTTATCTTTTTTTATTATGCATCTAATTTTTTTAAAGCAATTTCAAAATTTCTTCCAATATTCAAAAGAAGAATGAGCTGTAAATTTATCTTTCTATTGTTTATCTAATATAAATATATATAAACCCAAAGCAAAGAGAAAGTCACTCTATTTGTTTGACACATTATCATTTTGAAAACCTCTTTATTTGACACATTACTATTTTATTTTTCTAATTTTAAAATTTTAATTTTTATTATATAGTAATGATAATTAATGTTAAATTAATTATGAAATATTTAATTTTTATATTTATTATTACATAAATTATGACACATTTAATTTAGTATTAATTATAATTTATATATGAAAATAAATTTTAATTTTAATAGATAACATAAGAAAGTATTTCATATATGAGATATACTTTTTTATAATCACTTGCTTTGAAAATATTTTATAAATATTCTTTTAATTTTTAAAATAAAATTCAATTAAATGAAATCTATTATATATAATAAGTTGAAGAAATGATAAACTTTCATCTACAAATTAATATATGACACTTTCTTTCTTAGATATTTTTTATATTATAATTTTAAAATATTCTCATAACTGTATATATAAAATTATGTTGAATTTAATTTAAATATAGATAAATATCAATTAGAAGCATAAAAATAAAATTTAATAAGATAAAATTTTATTATTATAATTTTAGTAATAATGATTAAAAATTAATTAATAAAAATATATTCAATAGTAAAATAAAAATTCACACAAAATCTAAAATAGTTACTTAAAAATCAAGAAAAAAATAAAATTATTAAAATATAGTTACAATTTTTTATTTATGAAATTTTTTATATAATGAAACCTAAAATCATTATTGATTAAGATAGTAGTAACATATTAAAATTAAAAAAATAAGAATTTTATTTATTTGTATATAATATATAAAAATGAAGATGGAAGGCAAATTTTTATATTAATGAAAATTATTTAAGATATATATTTAAAAGAAATATTTTAATAGAATTAATTAAAAAATAATAAGTTAAATTTCAATGGTTGAGAAAAATATGTAAGTATCAATTGAACTAAATATTTTCATAGAAAATTAAAAAGTTATTGATATATAATTAATTTTAATCCTAGTAATTATTTTTATCATAAAAATTATTGATGATGAACATTAATCATTTGTCCAATTAATATTTTAATAAATAAGTAATTAACAATTATATATTATTGTTATATTATATTAATTAATTGAAAATTACATATAGTTAATTAAAAATATATAAAAAATAAAATGTATATAATGAAAGAACATATTTAAAACACAAAACTAATTATTTATCCAAATTAAATGATAGAAATTTTAAATAATTTAAATGATATTAATTTATAAATTATTTATTTTGATATTTTTATATATAAAATAAAGGATAAAATAAAAAATTTTAATTATTTTATAAAATTTTTACTATAATTCCCATAATTTGCAAGTTAGCGACTAGTTTAATATATAAATAATTGTCTTATTTGCTATCTAATAACCTAATTTTCAATAAGTGCTTTCTAAAAAATTGGATTTCAATGAATTATTTCCTAGGAAATATAATTAATTTGCGTCTTGTCCTTTTTGAATTTTATTTATTTATTTACTTAAAATTTATATTATATTAGTAATTATATGCACATATTATAATTGATAATAATAATTTATCAAATACTTAACATCAATGAATAATCAATTAGCAATAATTAGCAACAACGAACAATAAGTAAAACAAATAGATTCTAAAAGTTTATACCAAATTAAATTATGGCTATCTCATCAATAAAATATTCATAATAATAGAAAATATAGAGCTCAAAGGATAACATACACAATAGTAATAATAATAATAATAATAATAATAATAATAATAATAATAATAATAATAATAATAATAATAATAATGAATGACTCAGGTGACTTCATTTTTATTATGGAATTCCATCTCTCAGGACCGACCTAATAAGGCCGAAAATTCTTGTATCAAAATAACATGATTAGTTAGTTATCATATTCATCCTTTTAAATTGAATCAAATTAATTGAATTAAAATATTAAAAAATTAATAAAATTTTAAAATTAAATTAAATTTATTTAATTATAATTTGATTCTATTTAAATTACATTTTAAAAATTAATTTTTACATATTTTTGCTAAAAAATAGTTTTATAGTATATTTTTACATATTTTCAATATAAATTATCAATTTTTAATAGATTTTTATATATTTTCAATATAAATAATAAATTTAAATAGATCTGAGTCATTTTAATTTGATTTAATATAAATCTAAATTATTGTAATTTAATTTAAATTTAATTTAATTAATTCAATTATATTGAAATTTTTTAATTATTTTTCAAATCAAATCGAACTCATTAGAATTTTTTAAAAAAATTAAATCAAATCAAATCTATATAAAAATAAAATAAAAAATAATTTAATTCAGCTTAAACCGAATTTTGCTCACCCGTAATTATATTATACAAGTGCTGGACGTACAGTGGTTGTAGTTGCGGGATAGGCCCTGGCTCCCCTAAGTTTCCATTTATTTCAATTTTGTCCATTTAAGTTAAAAGCCTTTCAATTTGGCCTTAGCCACCGGCCTTTATGCATTTGAATGTTTTATTTATTTATTTATTATTCAATATGTGAATTCTGAGTCCATATATTCCTCCTTTTTTACTTTCATATTTCCCTTTTCTTTTACTGGAAATTGAATAAAGCTATTCAACTTTGAATGTAATTTTTTTTTATTTTAACTTAGAAAAGAATATAAATTTTTTATGAAGTAATGATTCTTTTTCTTTTGTTATATTCAACTGTGGATTAAAATTTTATTCTCAAAATAAAAACTGTGGATCAAAATTTATTCATTCATAATTGCATCTCATTTTTGCCTTTTTGCATATTTATTAATTTATTTTGAGAAAATATAGAATTCTGTTATATATAATTTCATATTACTTTATTTTTGAATATATTAATTTAAGTTTTTATGATTGAATTACTTCATATAAAATAAATAAACTTTTGTAGCAAAATTAGATAAACAAATACATGTTCTGTTTTATTTGATAATAATTAAAACTATCAATAGCAGATAAAAAGGAAAATAACATTATATAGTGAAAAATTTTTTTTTGTTGAAAAAAATTATATTGAAAAGTTTGGTCCTTATGATGTTAAGTGGGTTTTATGATGATATTCTCTTTCTAATTGTGAGGAAATTCTCTTTTCTAATTGAGCTATGAAAATATAAGATAAACCCTATCAACAAATAATATTGCATACTAACCTTCCTACTCCTACCATGGATAGCATGACTCAGCAACATGTGTTAGGATAAGAGGAATTCGAATTTAGGTCTTAGCAAAACAGGAATTAAGGATGGGATGGGAGGAATTCGAATCTGGATTGTAGTAAGGACATTTATTTTTTGATTAAAAATAAATTAAAATATATAAATTTCGTAAAATTATCATTTATAAATTCCCTCAAGGTGAGATTTTATAAAAAAAAATTATTTAAAAAATAAGGAATTTCACAATCAATTCTTTTAATATACATAAATATGATCTGCAATTTTTATGTATTTTTAAGTTTATGAATTTGATATGCATATATTTGACAATGAAATTTACAATTTATAAAATTCATAATTTTTAAATACATAAATTTTATTAAAATTATATTTAAATACTCTCAATCTAAACACAAGCTTAAGAAAAATGAGTAATAAAATCGCATCAATGATTATGTTGCTTAATTTAAATGACTTATAAAAGTTATGGAGAGTCATCATTTTTATTTTTCACCTACTATAGGAACAATATTAGATGTATTATAGTAGGAAAATAGCATGGCTATATAATTAGGTAGGGGAGAACATGAAGTGAATTTAAATTAAGAACATGGGAGGAAGAAAGATGACACAAGAATCTCTTAAAAAAAATTGGAAAAATTCTACATTAGTTAGGTAAAATTTATACAAATTTTGCTAGCTATGCAATATGAATTGTATTTACCAATTATATTATTACTATTTGGGACATATAATTCCCATACCATTTTGGCATATATATCCAATTTTAGAATGAGAAAATAATTTGTGGTAAAGGGTATAAGTCTAATCTGAAATTTTTACTTTAGTAGTTGGAATTTTTGAAAAATTGAGAACAAATTTAGAAATTTGAAGGAATAAAGACAAATTAAGAAAGTACTTAAATCAATCCCTTCATTTATTAACTGAAGGCCATTAGATTTATTTGTGCTTAGTCTAAAATTTGAATTCTCTTTTGACCATATGATATGCTCAATTTCCTTCTATAATATCAAAACCACTTTATCAACTTTCTTCCCATTGGTCTTGGAAACCAATGTGCTAATGCTAAATGTTATGTTTTAGGTTCATATTACATAGTAATTATTGGATTATTATTTTGGTTACAACTTAAGTGTTGTTAAAGTGTAATTAATTATGCAATTAGTGCATTATAATAAATTTTTTAGAATAAAAATGCTCAAAGCAATTTTACTTGATTTTACTGAAAAAAAATGATCTTAATTGAAATTAGACAACTAAACATGGAATCAAAACATAGAAATGATTAGAATGATGGATCAAAAGCTATATTTATCCAATTGCTCACCTAAATTATCAGTGCTCCCATGTTTGAAAAACTAGTATTTAGTCTTATTTTTCACTTGAACAAAAAATTATAATATACTTTCTAGTGAAAATGATTTCATACCAATTTTATCTTAACATCTATTATTTTGTCTAATACATTGAGATGACTTATGGCAATATATGTTGTCTTATTTTATCAATAGAGATTCCTCACCCCCCCACCAAAACAATTAACCAAAAAAAAAAAAAAATTGTTTGAGTTGGAGTGTTGTTGAGCTAGTAATAGAATAGCCAGGGAATCACTGAAACATTTGCATATGATTCCAAATGAATGATTGTGTGGATAAGTGTAAGCATGGAAACAATAGGATGATGAAATTTATTGAAACAATAGGTTTGCTATTAGCCTATAAGATAAAAGGATTTTACAGTTAGGGCATTCGGATTTCAAAAGCAATGTTGGGGAGCTGGGAAGCACTAATATTTTGCTCCAAACTTGACTGGCTTTGGATTTCAAGAATCAAACTAATAAGGTACTATAGAAATAGTGATTGACAAGTTAGCTAACCTAGTGTTTTTTTAAAATTTTTTTAAAGAAAGATCAATTATTGATAACATTTAAACTAACTTAGTAAAAATGAAAGTAGAAAGATAAATTTGCGTGCCTCAAACTGTGCAAAATTAAATATACATATGAATATATATTAGACAAAAACAATTATACTCAACTAAAGTTAAATATAAAATTTAAATGATCACAAAGAAAATATCAAACTCAGTCAGGAATAATATACACTATCATTACAAATATGATTAATGTGTCTTCAATATATGAAGGAATTCATACACCTAAAGTGTATTTAAATAAGAAGCCAGGCCTTATAATGAGACACTTTCACCATATAACGTTTTTTTCTATGTTTATTATATTATTATCTTTTATAATAAAATTATCAATTGTGGTTTCCCAAGGTGATAGATATATGTGGAGCCATATAAGTAACTGAAGTTGTATCTCTGTCCTTTCCCAGTAAAGATTATTCACAAAGGAAGGAGAAATTCTACCACATAAATTATGTAGTCAGTCCTAGTTTTGAGAATACTACTAAATTGTATCCCACACTTTAATTTTTTTTTTTTTTTTGTTGCAATTACAATCTATATGACCAAGTCAACTAAATCATTTCAATTTCATGACATATTAAATAATGCTCTAATATGTATATTATAAAAAAATGTCTAGAACGGAAAAATGAAATAATCACTGATATTTGGCTACTAAAATTATTAAAGCTAGACTAAAAATAAATAAATCTTATGGTAAAGTTGTAATTTTATGCAAATCTCTTAACATAGATTATTATATTCAAATATTCACATATTAGTTGTAATTACATTCATAGATCAAAATTAAATAAAACCAATAATTCCATTTTAATATTTCAAGAAAAAATAGTTTTATTACTATTATTATTGTAATAAAAGTGAGTAAAAAAGTGAAGAATTAAACTAAAAAGGTTTTTTTTTTTTTGTAAAATCACTACTAGAAATATATTATATTTTTCATTTTCACTTTGATTCTAATTGATTTGTACAATTGCAATAGATTTATCAAAATTTGGATACAATCATTTTTAATAAAATTTGGATATAAATACAAATTTGCTATGAAGTTCGAAATTTTTTTTTTCCAAAATATCAGTCCAATTATTAACATAAGCATTTAATTCTTCACTTATGTGTTAATTTTAAGTGTGAAATTAAATAGCATAATCATAATATAATGGTAAGTAAAAGATAAGATTATTTGGTTATTTTTTAAAAAATAGGTTGTAATTACAAACTAGAGATTTTTTTTTGGTGATCAATCCTTTTTAAGTTCTCATAAGCCTTCATTCCTGGAGAAAAGGGGGGTAATCTAGTTTTACTTCCCCTGTTTTCTTCTGGAAACTAAAGTTGAGAAGTAGCTCTCAAAGAACTAGTTAAGCACAAAAAAGAGGTGGGATTTGAGAGCATGATCAGAGCGAGAAGAATTTTAAAAAAAAAAATTTTTAAAAAATGGAGGAATTAATAGATGTCAGCCTAAGGAATGGTTTCATGGCTTAGTGCTTGTCCCTAAATGGAGTAAACAACGTGGAGCCCCCATCCAAGCGTCTGGCTTTTGATAATGGTTAGATTCCTGCTGAAACTGGGGTAACAAGTCCTGATTTGTCATAATGTGGGGTTTTAATTTTGTTGGAGTCTTCTTTATAAAAGATGTTTTCACTTCCCCCCCCTTCTCTCTCTCTCTCTCTCTCTCTCTCTCTCTCATTCTTCCTACTGTTGCTTGATATTGATGGGATGAGATTCCAAACTTCTCTTGATATGTTCATCATTATTTTTTCTTTTTTCTTTTTTAATTTTTCTATGGTAGTAGAGGTTGGAGAAACCAAAGAAAATGATGGCTTACGTGATTTCTTCAATACAGACACTTTAAAAGATGACACAAAGTTTGTTTACCTCAAAACAAGGTATAAGCTCCAAAGATTAAAATGGCATAAAACACTTTCAGTATTCCATGAGAAGGTACAACATAAATTTGGTCTTGCTTGCTACAATCATATGACTAGCTTATGAAAAAAATATTATAAATCAAGAATTCGGTAAGAGATTGTGATATCACATCCAAACATAATATCATATAAATATTTTGTACTTATATAATATAAAAGATATCATAAACTAATAAAGAGTTAAATTATTAGCTTTTATTACAAAACCATTTATCCCAATATGAGATTCATAACAGCATTTGCCATCAATAAACTTAATAAAATTTTGTATAAATTTCATGTCAGTACACCCACATATACAATGAATGATATAGTAGTGTATTTAAATAAATGTAATAAAAGTAATCTATTAAAACTTATTTGAATGCATAGAGTTTAAGTTAGCATCCAAAAACATTAGAGCCGTCCAAATAAAATCAATGGTTACCTTAAAGCACAACATACCATGATTTAGTGTGAAAGGATTGCATATTATATATGCAACAACTGGAGGAATAGAATATATGGAACAGGTTTCAAGAATGTGATATAATTATATAAATAGGCAGAACTGTGAGACCACAAATACATATCAGAAACATATAAAAAGTGTACAATAGCTGGTTTTGGGGAGACAAGCAGAAAGAAAATTAAAAGAAAGCATTGAAGAAGGAAGAAGAAAGAGATAATGTTTCCAAATGGGCAAAAAACAACAAATGATAGTTTAGATTAAAAAACAAAAGATAACACAGAACAAATGAAAAAAATAAAAATAAAACCCATTAGCCTGTAGAGAGTGAAAAAGTTACAGTTTTTTAAGTCTTATAAAGACATGGATCCACCAAAAAAAAAAAAAAAGGCTTATCAAGCCAGAAGCCCTCAATTGGTACATATGTCAGCATATGATTTGGACAGGTGTTTGGTCTCATTACACCTGGTTTCTTTTCTCCATTTCTTTATATCCCAACAACAATTGAAACCCGTCAGCGCTAATCATGTATTACTAATAACCCACCAATTTTTTTTAAAAAAGATTCTTGCTTTATGTGTGAAAACTAATTGCATGCATCTTCCAATCCTGAAAGTGAGTTTTTGTAGCAGAGGATCTAGCATTTGAGAGATTTTCGCATTTGAAAGAAAAACAAAATTAAACGAGCAGTTTTTTTTTCTCTTTCTTTCTTTCTTTTATTATAAGTTTTTTTTTTCTCTCTCTATCCAAATATATCTGTTGACTCTTTGTTTTGTCACGATCATTTGATGCACGTGGAAACCCAGAAGGTAAAAAATTTCTTGTCAAACTTGTTGTGTAGAGTTCTTATTTTTCTCTATTATTATATAGGCAGTAAATGCATTATGCAAAGTATAATACACAGTTGTTAAAAAAAAGTATTATATATATATATATATATATATATATATATATATATATATATATATATATATATAATAATTTCTCGTTTGTGTTGATACCCACCGTTCATTTTCGTCAGTTTTTTCGCTTCTCTCTGCCAATTCGTCTTTCTTATTCTTCTTCTTCTTCTTTTGTAAGCATTTCCTGTCTTTCTTTTATTGTATCTTATACTGCTCTTTGTTGCATATTTAGATTGCATGAGCTCTTTTTCTTCTTTTTTCTGTTCCTTTGTGGGATAAATCATTGTGTGCGCATGTGTTTCTTTAGTTATTGCTGTAATAGGCATTGATTTTTTGGTCAGTTCTGTGATCTGGGTATACTTAATTTTGCTGTGTAATCTATCTGTTTAATGTGTACATGGTGGATTCTGTTGTTATATCTGTTTATTTAATTCATTTATGGATCTTTTCTTATTATGATGATCGTTACCAGTTAGTTGAATTGCTAAAGTATTGATAAGTAGGAGTCAATGTGTGCAGTGATTTGTTTGTTGGTGAAAAAAAAATGATGAAATTTACTTGTTCAATCTTGTGTAGCAGAGATTGAATTATTCTGATTTTGTATCATGAATTTCTGTAAGGTGGGAAAATGATCTCAATTATGGATGTTCCTTTGCTTGCAATACCCTTAACTTTATGAATGGTGGCTATTTGGTGTTCTCTTCCATTTCCTTAATTCACCAGTGTCTCTTTCTGCTGTTGATTCTCTTAGTACAGATGCTAAAAAGTATGCTGTGTATTTGTTCTTATGACAATTAAATATTTATGTGGTGTTGCATTTGTTCAACTTCTTAATGATGAAGCTACTAAACTTCTTGTTGGAAAGATGGATTGTTCTGGGGTTCATAAAGATAGAGGAGAGTTGAGGGTTCATGAAAATTTGGATGAGCTTAGCACTGATTTGGCAGACTATATTGCTGAACTATCTGAGGCATCTATGAAGGAGAGGGGTGTCTTTGCCATTGCCTTATCTGGTGGTTCTCTCATTGGATTAATGGGGTATCAGTCGCTTCCTAGATTGTCATTTCTTTTTCAACATTTTTGTGATGCTGGTATTTTTTGTGTAAACTTTTGGTGGGCAACAGGAAACTTTGTGAAGCTCCTTACAACAGGACTGTGGACTGGGCTAAATGGTACATATTTTGGGCAGATGAACGTGTGGTGGCAAAAAGCCATGTTGATAGCAATTATAAGCTGGCAAAGGATGGCCTTTTGTCCAAGGTTTGTACGTGTGTGTGTGTGTGTTTTTAAAACCACTCTTTCCTTTTGTTTTATGGTTTTCCCTATCTACTTATTTGTTATGATCAACACCCAAAAACAATTTTAAGGGAAGGAAAACAAATATTTCAATCTGTTGCCTGTTAAAGAATTTACAGCATGTTCTTTTCTTCTCCTTCATTCTTCTAAGAAACTTTTGGTTGTCCTGTGGTTCCTATTAAATAAGCTGATGCACTGTTTTCAAAGTAAGGTCATTGTCTGTACAAGCCTATCTTGGAAAGCTGATCTTGGTCTTCATATAGTTTTTAGTTTTTGTTTTTTAAGTGGCTAATTTTCATTTGTAATTGGTTGTAAGTCCGCCCCAAAACCAATTTACACCCTCATTTCTTAAACTTTTTAAAAAATAGCCAAATATGTAGCTTTGTTCTAGTGGAATTGAATTTGATAAAGCTGATTGTGAAGTTGCATGCATGATTTGCAAATTAACATTTCTTGGTTAGAAGTATGATTACACTTTAGTCTGTTTTTCTTTCTACTCTCTAGATCCTTGCTTGACACCAGATCTTTTAATCATTTTTTGTCTTTTTCAACTTATTTATTATCAAATTTTAAGTTCAATGAATTTTGCAGCTGCAAAGAAGTGTATTAATGAGTTTAGCTTCTACAATAGGGTAGGTTATTGCCAGCATTTTTCTGGTTGCTTCAATCAGCCATTTAATGCAAGGGCTATTTTTACTATAAATGCAGGGAAGTAACTAGATACATGAAATAGCCCTCACTCCAGTGAGAGCTGTTGTTCTGGATATATTACTTTTCTCTTCTTTTCAATTTATGATCTGCTCTTTTTTACTGCTTGCTTGTTTTGAAATATTTTTGCCCCACTCAGTTCCAAAAAGCATTCAATCTCAACTATACCTAGGACGTGCTGAACAAAGTCCTCAAAGAGTTTTGGCTTTACCACGTCATGAACCTATAGTCATCAGTAGATACCTCACACTCTGATTGCATATGACGCATGGGTTTCTCCGTATTTTTATTTAAATAATTCCTATTCAATCTTCTCCTGTGGACTTATAGATTCCATGGTGAATAGAGATGTTTTTTGAAGTTTGCTTAGAATTTCTGTGTCGAATTGATACATTTTCCTTTGGAAGATAAATTATTTTGCTTTGCAAAATTATTGTTATTATGGGAACAGAATCTTGGATTCCTATTTTAGAGCTTATGTTAGTTTCTTTTAAAAGTACGTCGGGAAAGATTTTTTTGCTGCCTTTTTGTCACATACTTCATGTGAAAGTTAATTAATAAGCACTTTTAAGTTTTGATAATGTTCATTTAGACAATGAATCTAAGGAGATTAACGGCATATCTGACTGACCAAAGTTTTGTTATAGTTGGAGTAGAAGTATGCTTTCACACTCAAATCAATGTGCCCAAATTTTTATTCAAGTTGAGTATACCTCTTTATAACCTGGTAGGTGAGTATTTGTGCCACTTGTGCTCATTTAAACCCACTGTTGAATTTGTCAATTTGTGATGTTTTTGGATATCTTAAGCTACAGTTATACTCTTTTTAATAAGAGTAAAATAAGGTGGGTTTAACACAATGATATACTTCTGCATGAAACAATCATCCCAACCTATATGTCTCTTTTGCTGCAAATATGAAAAATTTAGAAATGTCCATGCTTGATTCAGAAGACGCATTGATTAGTTTTGCTTTCCATTCCTTGGTGGGAAGTGCCTCGACTGGCATTAACATCAAATAGGTACATCAAATAGGATTACCGTGAATGCAGGAACTGAAACAATGTGCTAGGAAGAGTTAAACAACCTGCTTAAGATGGGTGCATATTGCTTCACTGCTGCATCTTTCCCATATTTACTAGATGTGACTATCTCATATAAATTTGCTACATGGAGTTCTAGTGTTGCATTGTGAACCATCTTCTTTTTGGAAATACAGCAATCTGCTAACCTAGGAGAAAATAAGAAAAAATGGGCAGTGCACATTGTATAAAATATTCTTCCCATATTTGCTACAGTCAGTTTCATGTTAGAAGGAAATGAATTGTCATCAGCTGGTGATATTATGTAAAAATACAGCACCTCAAAACATATAGCAGAAAAAAAAGGTTAGGCCTCGTCTCAATTCAAAACAAGTTCTTGATGTGATATTTTTGCAGGCATACGAGTTCTAGTCGAGTAATTCATACTTCAGCTTCTCTGGATTGGTTATCCAATGACATTCATCTAAATTTTTGTATATATTCATGTTTATGTAAGCAGGTGCCCATTGTACCCAGTCACGTGCATTCTATCAACGATTCAGTATCAGCAGAGGAGGCTGCTAATGAATATGAGTTTGTTATTCGACAATTAGTTAAAACACGGACAATAAATGTGTCTGATATTAGTGACTGTCCTAAGTTTGATCTCATCCTTCTGGGAATGGGCCCTGATGGTCATGTTGCCTCACTGTTCCCTAACCAGTCTGTGCTTGATGCCAATGATGAATGGGTAACTTTTATTACTGATTCCCCCAAGCCTCCACCTGAGAGGATCACATTCACTTTGCCTGTCATCAACTCAGCATCAAATGTTGCAGTGGTTGTGGCAGGTGAGGGCAAAGCAGAGGCTGTCCACTTGGCAATTGATGATGTGGGACCTGATGGCCCGTTGCTGCCAGCTCGGATGGTTCAGCCAACAAAAGGAAAGTTGGTCTGGTTTTTGGACAAGCCAGCTGCCTCAAAACTCAACAGTTTTCAGTTTTCTGACTAGGGTCAAGTTTTCATTGCCAATGTGTATGTTTGTATGTAGCAGAGGGATTCAACACCTATAGATCCTGTTCTCTTCCATCAGTCCCTACCCCGTTCTTTTTTTTTCCCTTCGGGTTAAATTTTCCCATTTTGGCTTTTTGTCCTCTCTTCTCTAGAGGAGTTGGAGAAGTGTTATTATCCTTTTTGTATGAAGAATAAAATTGGGGCCCTCGGTGCAAGCTTTTTCTGGTTTTGGTTTCTGTTAGGATACTGTTTTTGAAGCTCGGATATACTAGCATCATGGGACGCCAGGCCATTGGAAAGTGGAAACAGCCCCCTTTTTTTGGTGTATACAGATGAAACTTCATGGATTTCAGTAGGACTTCTCTGGAAATAGCTATTCCTTTCAGAATATACTGCTTATCATGCATATTTTCCTTCTGAAAAATAGCTATTCCTTTCAGAATATACTGCTTATCATGCATATTTTCCTTATGAAAAATAGCTCCACTTTTGATGCAGTTACAGAAGTTACAAAGCCACTCATTGCTGTTGTTTGGTCAATGTCAGTGCTCAGTCACAATGGGAAATTCTTAACATAATCAAAAGTAACAGGCCGGTTAAAGAATTAAATCTGGTATGTGCATTGGTGGGGGGTCCTGCTGTATCAGATGTCCTCTGAATAACAGTGCATCAGCCAGTCAAATAGCATACTTTAACAATAGAGTTCAATTTACCTCAGCCTGTCAATCTCTATTGGGAACTTGATTTGAGGCATATGATATAATAAGGGAACTAATCATTCAAGGAACTTCCAAAAAATAAAAAATAAAAAAACAAACCTGAATTTGATATCACTCCGTGGAAATCAGATTAGCTTCTTTACCTACTCTCAATTATCAGCAACTAAACAATGGTGAGAACATCTTCCATCTTCTTTTGAGAAAGTGACTTCACTCGAGTATGTGGGGTTACATATTGTTGCGCAGTTAATACTAACTAGTTATCAGAGTTCTTGCCTGGCACATTTCTTTCCAGGTGGACCATACAGCATTACTCTGTAATAGGATGCCCCTATAATATGCTGACATGCAAAACTAATTATTTGATGGAAAATGATAGATACCAGACCCCATTGAAAACCATTCATACAGACGGTTCAGAAAGCTCTAAGAAAAAAAATAAAATAAAAAAACCAGTCACTAATTCAGCTGAAGAAAATAAAGAAAAAGAATGCTTGGCAAAGGAACTCATGAATTTCTTATTATAGATGTACAATACAAATTTGCTTTTACAAAATTGACTTGCATCTAATAAGCCCCAAAACATGCTTTTACTTTAAGGAGAAAGCAAATACCCAGACTTTAAGAGGCAGACAACATACATAACTATGTAAAAATCAACTCATAGACTCTAATGTCCGGTATTCCTTTTCTGTAACGGACCTGATGCCATTTGGATCAGGCTCCACTTCTTCTTCCATGTATTCCTTAGGAGGAAAGCCACGCGTCCGTCCAAGCAGCCATTGATCTATGACTCCACAGTTAATGGCATACTTGACCGTTTGCTCCAAGTATCCTTTATCAGTAATGAGGTGCGGCTGAACTGATAACATTCGCATGATGGCTGAAACCATGACATAAAACTGAGCTTAGCAAAAACTGAGATTCTCAGGAAGGGAATGAGTCAGTCTACCTAGATATGAACACTGCAAAGTGGTGTTGATGTGAATTTAGAAAATTGGGTAAATTCACTAACAGACGACAAAGGTTTGGCCCAATCTACATTACCATTCAAACTGTTTCAACACTAACTAATTTTTTCATTATGCTCCAATTAGTGAAAAATTTTGAGACTAACGTGTCGAGGTGTTCTATAATACAACATTTGGGGACAGTGCAATTGACATTTTAAATTTCAAGCATACAATTGTGCTCAAATTTGAAATGTCAAAGACTGAAAGTGAGATGAAGAATCTATATCTTATACATCAAGGACTCAGAGTGCATGGTCAAATGATGAAATTATACATCAGGTCAAACCTAAAAGGGGTTTAGTAATTTATTCCAGAAAACAAATAAAATTGGATTATGAGTTCATACTCTTCCAACCACATTTCAAATATGTTCACCCATACCAGAAAACTAATCTCCTGAAATATAATCTCAAACCAGCACATTTTGTCTATTCAACAAATAAATTACTGCAAACAAATACTTTAGGTATGATACTCTTGACAGCTTGTCTATGGAGATCATATAATTTTCTTGCAAAGCACCACGTAGGCACTCCCTAGGTTGAGGGGTAAAATTGAAAAGCTCATTCACTCTGGCTGCTCAGCTACACGTGACCTACTCCAGGGGAATTTGCTGGAAATTAGTTTATAGATAAGCATATGGATGATATCATACCTGCAACAATGCCATCACCTGATGCTGACATATCACTTGTGAAAGGGGTAATAGGTGCATCTTCCATGCCATGCACTGTACCGTTGTGCTCCTTAGTGTAGTAGTGTATCTTAGAAGTTCCATTTGTCACAAACAAAACCTTAAGATTTTCATGCCAGTGTTGAGCAACCACTTCTGGTCCATAATGTACAAACTTAGATCTGGCATTGTTTTTGGTGTCAAATTCCTCAGTGGGTTTGATCCCACAGAGAAACTCAAGCTCTTGCTTAGTTACCTCAATAATATTCGCATGATTCCAAACTTCTTGTATGAATAACTTGGTTTCTTGACTAGACTGCCACAATGGCAATGGCAGGTTTACATCATAGAAAATTACCCCTCCCAATTTCTTTGATATCTTGATTGCCTGCAGTGTAGCTGACCGCATGCTTCGAACAAGTAGGGAATGTGTGCTGAAATAGAACATTTTTGCCTGCTTACAACAAGGTTGTTGAATGGTGAATGAAGAGAAAAGAAATATAGCTGGTCAAACAATTCACTTATCGAATAAAATGTTTAAGTGCAAACGTAACAATGTTGGAAGGTGAAAACATACTGGGATTCTTTTTTTTTTTTTAAAAAAAAATTTTTATAGCCGATTTTTTTCTGAAAGAGGCAAATGCAAAAGAGGACTTGATGCCAGTTGTGTATGTTCATGCAAATACTGAAAATGAAAAAGCAATTTCGTTGAGCAGCTGCCCTAGAAATTTCACAACAAAGAATCAGAAATACCACCAGTAATTTCATCCATCAATGTCGTTCTTGAAGAGAGATACTAAAGATTAGGGAAGCAGAGAATGACATAATATGCACAGAACTACCTATTTGTTTAATTATCTTACAATAGGGGGCACAAAATTTGCAAGGTTATTTATTTGTCAGTTAACTTCAAAATACACTGTTAAAATTTTCTTGTCTCATCTATTATCTAGGAAGTCAAGCATATCTAATTATATCCTTTCTAATAAAATGATGTTATGTACCATTAATTGATTTAACATATACGTACCCAAGCAGAAAAAATGAATATAAGGAACCAAATCTTATGAATTGTAGATATTAATAAAATTCATTACCTCCTTGAGCACATCAATATTTATTTCAGATTTAGACAGAGCATCCTCAGCACAGGGTTTGACACAAGTCATTCTCAAGCGACCTCTCTTAGCAATCCTCATCTGTGATACTGCTGTTGGCCTTTTACCATCAGTGCGAACTGATCGTGTTTGTACATTGTTGACATTCATATAGTATAGCATGGCCTGACCATACTCATCATCTCCGAGTTTTCCCATGAAAGCAACTTTACCACCCAACCTGGCAAGGGCAATTGCAACACCCCCTGCAGATCCTCCAGGTGCCCTTACAAATTTCTCTGGTGCCCATAACGCATCCTTCATTCTCTCATAAATTTCATAATCTATAAGTCTGTTGGCTGGCCTCCCTGATGGCACAAAAGCATGCTGTGCAGATCCAAAGCAACAAACTAGGGGAGGCCAACCATATGTGTAGCTAACATCATCTTCATCATCTTTATCCAGTTCTAGGTCTACATCACTCTCTTCCTCAGCACTTTGAACAAAGACAAACTCCTCAACATCACTAACTTCAGATCCACCACCTTGAACCTCCACATTCTCATCCATCTTTTTAGTCTTCCTCCTTGTAATTTTCTTCTCAGCTCTCTCTTCCTCCGCAGCAGTGGTAACTGATGTAGCTAGAGATGATAAAACCATGAATTTAACACTTAACAAAAAAAAAAAATCACAGTTCAAATTAATAATAGCTATACCTTTTCGTCGAGTCTTCCTAGGGGTTTTCTTTAAGTCATCACTTGACGTAGATCTAACATTTCCCTCATCCGTTCCATCATCATCAGTTACATCAGATGTTTTCTTCCTAGTTGGAGAACTAGGTCGTTTAGAATTACTAGTTGTCTTCTTTTTCAAAACTACAACATTTTCACTAGGTTCCTCTTCAAATAAAGATTCAGAAATTTTCTTCCTAGAAATTGCGGCGAGACCCCATTTATTCTGCAATCTAAAATCTTGAAGCTGAACAAAGTTCAAACAGTGGTAATTTGGGCAAGTTGAATGCCACCTGGTAACATGATGAAGAGTCCAAATCAGTAATCCACACAGCACAAAGATTGCATATTTTTCATCTCCTTAACGCCAGATTTAAACGACTTCCTACTGTACATATAAATAAACACACAATAAAGTAGTCGTAAACACACAATTAGAAATAAAGTAACGCACTAATCAGAAGTAGTTGTAACCAATCAATCAAATTGAGCTATAAAAGAGAGAACTTTTAATTTTAGCAGTAAAAGAAAAGAAAAGAAAAGAAAGAGAGAAGGAACCTGGGCAATGAAAGGAAATGGGTGAAAAAGAGAGAAGCCATTAACAGAGATTTACTAAGAGCTTTCTGTTTTGCAGTTTATAGATTGGAAATATTGATGACAGCATGTAATAACTAAAATTTGTAGAAGTGAAGCTGTAATCTTTTGGGCATTATGCTTATGGGGTTTAGGTAACAACTTCGTTCACTATGGAGTTGGAGACTGATGAGGGTTTAAGAGCTGAAGTGGGTCTACACTTCTGTTAACTCTCATGTTGCTTATTTTTTTATGACAGGAGAAGGATATTACTAACTTTTCTGCCAAACAAAATATCTTAGTGGCCTTAAACGGGGTCGTACTTATTGAACCTCCTCTTTTTTGCCCTTTAATTTCATTTTTCTGTCTATGTTCCTTTTAATATATATTTTTTCTAATATTTTTAAAATCGAATCGAAGCTCAAATCAATTAGTTGATCGATTTTTAATTCGATCAATTTAATTGATCCAATTTAATAATATGTTTTTGTAATTTTTTAAAAAATATATAAATAATACTAAAAAATATTTTAAAAATTAGAAAAAATATATAATATAATAAGATAATGAAAACTAATATAATAGCGCAATAAAAAGTGTTTTTAAAATCTAAATTTTAAGTAAAATAGTATAACTTTTTAATTTTTTTAATAAAATGATGTGTTTTTAAGTTGAATCTATTTGATTCAATTTTTAATTTTAGGATTTTTTTCTGGTTTTGATAGATTTTTTACGTTGAACCAAACTGAATCATTATTTAGTTTCTGATTTTATCGTTTTGGCCAACTGATCCAATTCCGAAAACACTAGTTTTTTTAAGCTTCATCATATGATACAACTGGCATTCAAATTTAAGCTTGATTACATGTATAGCTTAGTTTCGCAGTAGGTTAATCTTTTAAGCTTGGGCAAACATGCAAATAAATAAATAAGCCTGTTTTGCTTAACTTAGTATTGTTCAAGCTTGTTTGATAGCCGTAATCAACTTGGGTGTCAAAAATGTTATACCGACTGGAAATCACTGTGGCATTCGTCTATCCCATAACACAAGGAATCTAGTAAGACAGGTGATTATGGAATTACAAATGGATGTAAATATGAACAAAAATGATAGACAACAAACTGGTCGCATAATGGAAGTCATCTGTGCGAACGCTGGTATGCAATATATCATCTAAGAAAGCATTCCACGAGCAACAAAACATTCCTCTCATAATATGCTTTACTTGAGTAGCCAAGAGCTATTCTGTTTCAGAGCTTCAGCTTCAGCACTCGCCATAGGGTCATCCTTTGCCTTCATTTCATCCTCCTTTTCCCCTTCTCGCTCCTGTTCTAACTTCTTCCCATGCAACTCTTCTGCAGCTTTCATAGCAGCCCTGTCCTCTGCCTGAATTCGTTGCATTTCCTCCTCTTGTTGCTGCTGCTCAAACCATGTGTCAGCATCCGCCCAAACTGAAGAATTCAAAGAACAAAGTCAATCTCACAGGCGTAATATTGATGTCTGGGCTTTCAGCCCCAAGAAAACATTTTAAGTACACAATATCAGTACGTGCGCCACTCCCACGTGTAGCAGTTGACAGCACTACACCAGATATATTCTGTATCACCTAAACAAAGATTTCACATCCACTTAAGTATACTAAGGAAAGTCATGACATTCATATTATTCACATGGAACAATGGATAAACTGCACTTAACTTCTTTTCCACCAGTACAAAAGGAAAAGTAATAAACTGCAATTCTTCGTTCCTCCATTCCCTTCCTTGCTTCTCCCTTTCCTGCCTCAAAAAAACTACTGCTTTGAACTGAATTTCATGAACAAACAATCAGCCACTACTCAACAAGGGTGGCATGTCTAAACACATGATCTTTCAAATTAAGAATCCACAGACCATAAACAATTAAATAAATTAAATATAACTCCTGAGAAAACACATCAAGACAAGATGATAAAGGCAAGCCACTAGTTCACTGCACCAAACCATGAGGCATTTATTCAATGATTGAGATATAATTGAGCATGTACAGCATTTATACTAGAAACCAAAGGACCAGATTCAAGCTTAATACGTAAACCACTTTCAATCTCCAAAAGTAATGCATTTCACATATCTATTACATGCACAGAGAACAAACAATAGATAGCACCAATATTTGTAGCTCACTGAAACGTTATGCGACTCTAAGACTGTCAGGTGGAATGCAAATAATTTAGATGTGTTTCAAAAAGCATACTGTTCTGGAAATATTATACAGGACATAGTGCAAAGAATTGTATAAATTTATGGATTATTTCAAACAGTCTTGGTACACAAACAATCACCTTCTTACACCAAGCTAACAAGTGCAGATAATTCATCAATGTAAACCTAGACAAACAAAACCCAGTTTCTCCTTTTACATAAATAACTCAAATTTCTACCCAATACAATTTATTAATGGTTCAAGCATTAGAAATCCGTGAATCCAAAGTCCATCCCTTCAAATAGACTGTTTGTTGGCAAACAAATTCACAGTAACAACATGAAAGGTTAACCATATGCTAATGCCAACTACAAATATAGATATCTATATCTAGATCCTTTCTTAGCTCGTTCTGGAAACTCCAGAACCAAATAAAGTTGCCAATGTCATCTAAATCATAATGTACAAAATTCCTCCAAGCCATCATATGCACGTATCAGAACTTATACATCCTATGCTACCCATCAAAAAATCTACTTTTCAAATAATTCCTAAGAAACCTTACACGCTTGCCCCCAATACCAAAGAATTTCTTCACACAATTTTCTAATAATGGAACATTCAGATCATTAGAACAGCCACCAACAAAAGAATAAATTAATAGATCTTGAGAATCAAGGCTTATTTTAAGAGTTAAAGGAGTTAAAAATATACCCAAATGTTCAATTAGCCATAATCGATCAAACCCTAAACCTTAAACCACAAACCATAAACTACCAACTAAAAATCAAACAAACAAAACATAAAACTCAAACAAAGCCCAGAAATTCAAAACCTGAGGAATTAACATAAAGATTCAAGCTTTTTATAAAAAGAAAAAGAAAAAAGGAGGAGGGAACGCACTAGGCTGGGCGGCCCAACCCTGTTCACCACCTTTGATACGTTCAGGAAGGGTGTAATTGACGGTGAGGACCTTGCCGTAAAGCTCATGTTATCCATGGCGGCAGAGGCGTCCTCTTTTTCGAGGAAATTGACGAAGCCGAAGGAGCGATGCTTTTGTGTCTTGATCTAACGGAGTTTTGACGTCCTTAATGTCGCCGAATGGAATGAATGCAGTGTGAAGAATAGCTTCATTTGCTTCCTCTGCTAATCCTCCTACGTATAGGCGGTTCTTCTGTAGTTGCTGCTGCTGCGCCATTGCTTCACTAGTGCTTGCAACTCTGCTTTTCTTTTCTTTTTAACCGTTTATGGACTACAGCGCTGCCTTTTAAAAAACCAATAATTAACAACACTTTCGATTATATATATATATGTGTGTGTGTGTGTTGCTTAACTTTTTTTTTTTTTTTTGTCAAGTGAAAGTATTTTCATCGCTAATAAAGCCAGAAATTACAATTCAATGATGTACAAAATCAGATGGAGGATTGGTTATTCAAGAAAAAGAAAGACTTCCCTTCATAAGTTGTTTAGCAAGCCTTGTTTAAGGATCTCTGTGCATATAACGCAACACTATTAAAAGAAGCAAGTCTATCTTTTGCTTGAGCCAATGCTCCATCAATCTCCCATGGTATAGCCTCTGGACTAGAATACTTAAACCTGACAATAGCTTTACTATCAGTAAACAGAAGAAAGGACTCCGCAGCAATCTGACGAGCAAGGTGGAGTGCTAGTAGGACTGCTTGAGCTCGAGCATGAGCATGTAGTTTTGAAGTTGCAGACTTGCAACATGTCAATTCGTCTATAATGGATCTCCTTTTGTTCGTGATAATGACAGTAATAAAACATCTTTTTGAAGTATGCTCAATTTCAGAATGCATATGAATTGCAAAGGTAAAATTCGAGTAGTTGCTACCTTCAAAACCTGCATCCACAGAAGGAATGGAAATACGAGGTTTATTAACAGTAGCTATGTATTCATGTGCCAAGTAGTCTCCTTTGTGAGCAATGGCCTTGGGATCATAAGATTTTCCATTAAATATGATATCGTTCCTTGCAGACCATATGGCCTAAAGATGGAAATCCAATCCTGGTCCAAAGAGGATCTGAAGGACTGTAATTCCAACCAATCTTTAGTTGAAACCACCACTCTGCCGGAGATGTGTGCTGATTTACTGTGAGTTTATAGTTGAGTGAACTAGCAAACCAAGTAAGAACAGAATGTGGGCACCATAGGGGTATGTGTTCTATTGTTTCTTTGTTTGACCACCAAAATGGACAAACATTAGGCACCGAAAGGCCCTTAGTCTACAAGATAGAGTCCACTGGGAGAGTATAAGCTCTCCAAATGAATATTTTGATTTTAGGTGGAAGACTAATACTCCAGAGAAATTTCCAAAAAGATGAATCTGGATAAGTATGATTATAAGAAGAAATAGCATTAGAAGTAGATAGATTAGACCTACTTTGCAAAAGAAAGTAAGCAAATTTGACACTAAAATTGCCCAGTTTGGAGGGGTACCAAATCCACATATCAGATTTACCATGATTACCAATTGATGTAGCAGAGATAGCTTGGATTTCATTGGGAGACAGGTAAGGGGTTAAAGCATTAATGTTCCATGCTCCATTGTGCAGCAGATCACAAACCTGATATATATTGCAATGGGAGGTTTAGGGGTGTTGAGTTTAAATTGTGGCAATGATGGGATCCAAGGCTGATCCCATACACATGTTGTTTTACCATCATGTATTAACTTTAAAGCACCTTTTATCAATAGAGGTCTTGCTGCCAACAAACTTTGCCAGCCCCAAGAAGCATTTTTTTTTTCAGGAGTAGCCTCCCAGGCCCCTTGATAAGTTTGCCCCAAGTAGAATTAGGCTCAGAAATAAGTTTCCATGCCTGCTCTGCAAGTAAAGCAATGTTAAAATCATAAAAGCTTCTAAAACCTAATCCTCCCAATAATTTTGGTACCGTTATGATCTCTTAACTATCCAAGCAAATTTTATTGGCTGCCATATTTTGATTTCTCTAGAATTTAGCAACTAAGGAATTCAATTAGGCGCAGACACCCTTAGGGAGAAGAAAACATGACAGTGGGCCAAAATTTGTGATAAAAAATGGCTGGAAAGCCATCCGGACCAGAGGCTTTAAGCTTGCCTATGCTGAAAACAGCTTCTTCAACTTCGTCCATAGTTATAGGCTTAAGTAGTTGTTCATTGATTTCATTACTCACTATAGGCTCAATGTAATCAAGTATGATTTGACTATTATGGATGGTAGTAGATTGATATAATTGTTTGAAATGAGATAAGATGTGTACCTCGATTTCCTCTTGATTGTAAAGCCAACCTTCAGGGGAATTGAGAGCTAATATTTTATTGCTTTTCCGACTGTTCACAACAATTGCATGGAAAAAAGTAGTGTTTCTGTCGCCCTCTTTTAGCCAAGATATACTTGTTGCATGGGTATTCTATGAATTGCTGCTTTTTTTTCTTCCTCTCTGAGATAGTGAATTACTTTTGATCTTGTGAATTTTTTTTTTTTTAAACTAAGCTTCACTTATATCATGAAAAATAATGTCTAAAAAACTATTTTTTAAGAAAAATATTTTCTGGTGTTTGAGGTACATAGTAAAAAATATTAATTTTCTTTTGATTTATAAAACTACAACGAAATTTATATTATAAATATTTTATATTTATACTATTTATTATTTAATATAAAAGCATATTAAAAATAAAAATTTTTATGAGTATTATCTATTATTGGCGACCACTGTCAACCGACAATAATTGGTGATGAGTGTTAATTGTTAATGATAATAAATACATATTTTTAAATAATTTATTTTTTATTTTTTATTTGAATGAGTTTGTCAAAATCCAAAAAAATGACTTCATGTTTTTAAAATTGAAAATTATTTTTTTGAAAAATGAATTAGTTTTCTTTTTTATTAGAAAAATATTTTTCGTTAATCAATTTTACGTTATGTATGAAATAGAAAAAAGTACAAAAAATATTTTTAAGAAAAAAATGCAAACAAATATTTTCAACAAAACAAACAAAACCTTAATTTTAATGGAAAGGAGGAAGAGTGGAATCTGGAATCTAAGGTCTATAGATAGATACACTACCAACCAACCTAAACCTATTTAATCCTACCCTGAGGTGTGTATTACTTCTGATTCAAATGATTATCATGTGACTTAAAACTACTCCAATGATGTAAACAAAATAATATCCTTCATATCTCCATCCCTTCACCTTTCAATACTTATAAATGAGCCCTTCTGCTAACAACCAAAAAGCTGAAGAGAAGAACCATAAATAATGTTCAAAATTGTCGCAACAATTTCTTCTCAGCAGCCATGATCAAAATGGTGGACTGCTCTACTTCTTACGCAAGAATAGGAAGCCAACTACCACAGAGATACCAACAATGGCTGAAGGAACCGTCCAATATTGCTTTGTCAAGTCCTTGAGCTTCTGGGAATAATCTGCTGGTTGTTTCTTGGAGTAAATTTCAAGTTCTGGGATAACTGGGTAGATGGGTCAAGCTCACGGATACAAAAGGTTTCTAACAGCTCCCTTGCACTTTTGCTGTGACCAGCATCCGCAAAATCATCTGTTGCATCCTTCCCTTCAATGAAAATACAAGTACCAATTAGATTAGTGATAGATAGTTGTAGTGCTGACAGTAGACTCATTTTTCATAGTGAAATTTTTGTTGATGAAAATTATTTTCATGTGATACAATAATCTAAGAAAAATTACCTGTTATAGCAAGGACAACATCATCCCCACCTGGGTGCTCATCCAAATATCAACTCACATCATACACCTGGTATGGAGGTTTAAAAAAGAACATGTTATGCAAATATCAGGTAAGAAAGGGGACTTCTTGTTCTCTTAATGAGTTTAAAGATGTTGATAGCATCTCCTGGTTTAGTAAAGCAGAACATAAAGTGGAAGACATGATCAATCATCAAAAGTTAAATTTCTTCAGCTAATATTTGGTAAGATATAATGAAATGCAATGTAATGTAATCAAAAGAAATTTTAATTTAATAGTTCATTGAGTTTGTATTTGATTACATTCTATTACATCTCATTATACCTTACCAAACATTACTTTAGGGGATGAAACACTTTTATTACAT
Organism: Omphalea diandra; assembly: GCA_949677035.1. NCBI lineage: Eukaryota > Viridiplantae > Streptophyta > Magnoliopsida > Malpighiales > Euphorbiaceae > Omphalea > Omphalea diandra. Next base: position 42,343 of record CATIWR010291705.1, read on the forward strand.
ATTACCAAACATTATTTTAGGGCATGAAGCACTCAAAAGTTAATACAATTAAAGTTGACCCATAGATTTCTATCACGTTGACTGTTATAGCAACATGGATAGCATTATGCAAATTTGGCATATGAATTGGCAAAGGACTATCTTAAATATATTAATTAAAGGCTATTGTCCCTAGGCACTAAGAAGGGGGGTTGAATTGGTAGATAAAAATTTCAAAAACAAGGATAAAAAGGAGAAGAAAGAATAATGGAGACAACCAATTTATAGTGGTTCGGGTAAAATTGATTTTATGTCCACTCCCCAATCACTCAATTGGGTATTTCACTATCTCAATGGTGTTTTCAAGCTCACACCCAACTTATACAACTTGTGTTTTGATGGCTAACACACAACCTTACAA